>DWUN01000693.1:0-20515 GCA_018249975.1 Passova gellias
CGCGACGGATTTTGATGCGGTTTTCTTAAAATAGATAGATAGATGATTCAAGAGAAAGGTTTACATGCATAATAACATTCATTATATACTAGAGAAATACTATTATAATTTGTATGGCAAAACAACGTTTGCCGGGTCAGTTGTTAAATTATAATTGTGCATCAGTTCATCACAGATCTCCTAATTTGAATATGTTGTAAGTAATGCAATTCCTGTACTGAATATTATTCGCACGTGCATTTTACTTAATGGATTGAGAACTTAATTAAATTAAAAATCCGAGAGAATCTTTATTTTAGCATATTAACGTAGACTGCATTCTGTTCGTTTATTTTAATTATAAATATTGGTTGGTTTACTAATTGATATACATAACTCTACTAATTGCGTTAAATATGTACATTGGCATAGTTCTTAGATATAAATAAGTATCTAAATAAAATAGTACATAGACACATTTGCTCCAAACAATTAAAATTGTGACCTTCCACACCTGCAACGCATTAGCAACTCATCAAGTGACCCGTTTGTCTGTTTGCTAGATTAATTGTATAAAAAAAACCCGCCTAGCCTTACCTAGCCTACAAATTAACTATTTAGTTACTGGTTTTGTAGGGTATGTATTTAATCCTAAACTTTCGATAGACTCCAGTCCAGCGTGAGCGAAACCGTTAGATATAACTAGTGGTAATTTAACAAATTACCGCGAAATATTTCACCGAGGAAAATTAAATTGAAACGTCGCAAACAGATGATTGCAGCAAGAGTCATTTAAAAATTCTGTAAAATGGTTGTCTAAAAGCCTGAACGTATTAATTAAAGAATTAAATTAATTTTCTCATTCTCACTATAGACTGCACAGCCGTAGTTTTGCTTACGTACCACTAAATATAGTACCTTTAAAGAAAAATAATCGTTTTGTTCATATGTCACGTTTTAACACATAGGTTGTAATATTCAGCCACTAGGTGACTCAATATTACAGCTGGGATACAATTCATAAACGATAAAAATCTTAACTACACACATTCGCCGCTATTAATAGCCACCAATATTAAAGTTACACAGTCTCTAGCGATAAATCCCGAATAGATGAAAATACTCCGCATATTGTCGCCGCCCGCTGGTACTATTACTGTTCGGGAAGAAAAAAACGTGTTGCACTGAAAACCAGCCGACGTTGAGAAGCACTTCAGAGGCTGAGTGCAATCCTCTTACGTTACAGGCTGCTGACTGTCCCATGTTATAATTATGATGATGTAAGCATTGCAACTTACATTAGTAATGCTAATAGTTTTGACGTGAGCAGTACTTGGGTGAATTGAACTGATATTTTTATTATAAGTGTTGGGATAACGAATGGTGACAAAGTTCGTCAAACATATTTATCCATGTCCTTTCTAAGTAGTGACTAATTTTAAAGCACGTATGACAGTGAAGCAAAATTAATCGATTTAGAAAGTTTTGCGTAATATCTTTGGTATTTCGAAAGCGTGGAGGCAAATTACCGAAGTCGGTTCTCAGCTGCGCATATTACGGTACTTCTGATCGATTAGACCTCTCATCGGATTGCGAAGCATTGCTGTGTATGTACATGTAAGTTATATCTGACTACTTAGTCTTTTCAAAACTTTTTTTGAGCCACTTCTGAATACGGGTCTCTTACGGGTTAAATATGATGTAGATTGAGGTGGAATTTATTTCGAAATATCTTAACACCTACAATCCACGCTAGCTTAACTTTCCCAAAACTGTGTAATGTTGTAGGCACAATGAAGATAAAAGGTCTATTGACGTACAAGCATGTATATAACTGCCTGTACCGACAAATGAATACATTAGCCAACCAAATACGTGGAGGGCTGATGTCAATTTGAGTAAAATGTTTACTTGTATGTCTAATTACAGACAATTCGTTGAAAATCTTAATATTTATAGTTGTTTATTAACTCGTGCTATATTGAAATAGCAAAGGCTTGCACAAAGTTTAATTAACAATTTTTAAGCTTGTAATTTTCCTCATGATATTATCCGTTATAGTTATAGCGAGTGACATTTAATATTCAACCAACCAAAATAAATGCCGGTACCCTGGTGTGGAAAGCCGAAATCTAAAACTCTACAATGTCACTGCGCATTATTGATAAGGAAATGAAAAAACATTTACACCAACTTACAATGATGACAATATCTGATTTGAACAGTTTAAGACGTTTACAGCAATAATGTTTTAACGAGGACAAGTAAAAATGCAATAAAAGGGACCGTAAAACGGCTGGTGGCGTGCCTTCATTGTGACATATAAAATAAATTTATATAGCAAAGTATTCTTCATCCATTTCTTATTGCCTAAAAATCTCGTTAAGTCCCCGGCCCAGAGACCAATAAAATAGTTTCGTTGTACTTTGCGGCGAGCTTTCAGGGTGGTTGTAACCTTTGTAATCCGGATTGAAAGTAAGAAAACTTTAGGTATTCCTAAGACCTCGATATAAACACACAAAGGCAAAAAGCACAGAAGGATTGATCATGTAGATACCTAACATATTAGCTATTCCATATTGGAACAGCGTGGTAGGAACCAGGACTTCTCAAGTTAGATAAGGCACGATAATTACAACCAATAATGCTTATGTACATTAACCCGTAAAAAAATTCAAGTAGACAAAAATAAATTATAGGCACAAAACATTTTAAATGCGCTGTAATACTTTTCGATGAATCAATTCATTTGTTTCATCGGGAACACTTGAAAACTTTCCCCTTTGCCCAATAGAAGTTCAGCCGCTTAATGGACAACAATAAAGTTTCGAACGGTATCATAACGGAAGTTTGGTTTTATTGTGAGAAATATATTGCTCTTTTGTTTGGACCGCAACCTTTAGCTGGGGACTCGTTGCTGTTAAAATAATATTGATATTATCAATAAGATAAATCAAACCTTAATGAATGGCTTCTTGGTCTTGTGGTTAGATACCCTGACTGCTGAACCGGAGATCGTGGGTTCGATTACCACCCAGGACATTTATTTTCAGGATCTTTTCATGATTATCTATCCACTTGCGTCGCCTGGTCGCCTATCGAAATCAATTTCTTTTCTTAAAAAGTTGTTTCATTCAACTTTATTATCACAATGATTGTTAGTCGAACAAGCGATTTGGCCAGCATATTTCACATCAGCTGTTAAATTCCAGCCGATTTGTAGGTTATCTTTGTTCAAGTCACAAAGCACAGCTCTCGCCGTAGTGCACTAAGTAAGTTTAAGCTTTCGCTTCAGATGCTCAGTAAGACTTCACGTTTCAACGCTGGATATAATGTCTGGCTATACACTTAGCTGATCAATAAAGTGAAGATAATTTGCGTATATTTTTGAAAAACAACTTGTTCGAAGATCTATTCTATTACCTTATAATTATGTTAGCCGATTTATTTATCTTGCCACTTTGAGTTAACCGCTACAATTTTATCTAATTTACCCAAACGTAGCCCTATATACGTATAAAGGAACATCGCGAAATTTCGATATTGGTTCTAAGCCAGAGTGAAAATGCCGAATCAATGCTTACTTCAGGACGACCCCCCTTGGCGTCTGTTTACGAGAAAAATATTTATCTTAATCCCTCAAATGTGTTCAATCGAGCCTCTTCCAATATTATCAGGGCTGCCGTACGCGATAACATTGTAATTCCTGGAAAAAAAATTACTTTCAATAAGGAAAAATGATGTTCGGAAATAATTCTCGCGAAATTTTGCAAAATAGCAGTTTAGATAAATCGTTTTGTAAGGATCCCTTCAAATTCTGATAAAGATATGTATGAGGGCGAAATATAAAAATAATGCAAATTTTGGATTGTATGAAACGAAATAGACTTTTGTGCTGTTTTGTGTACTAATTCATTTATGACTTCCAATATGAAATAAGATTTGACAATTTGATGTGCCTTTACTTGTGCATACAATGCCTTTAAATAGTAATATTTCAATAAAAGTCGGGCTAACGAATATGATTGAACTAAACACATGTTTGAAAATATTGAAATCTGTTTAATAAACTTGTGTCAAATTGATGTTTAATGATAGGTAAACAATAAAATACAATTACCGGAAAGGCAGCTCGAGATCTCATAATGAAAGCGTCGCTTGGCTTTTGATATAAGTTGGATTCTTACCCACAAACTTTTCTGAAGTCGTTCCATGATTTGTCAAAAGTCTCTTTTACTTGCCGATATCCTTTTCGCGTACAACTTAGTAAAATTGAGCATGAGATTCTAATATTCCGCCTCACCAACATAACCTATATTAAGTAGATTACTTCAAGTATGGGTCGCAGAGGCGCTTAGGCGCTCATCCTCAATTATTGTCAACACAACACCGCGAACGTGGCGTAAGCCCCATAATAGCTATGATTGCGAGTTGGAAAGGGTAAAAGGCCTGTAAAAAGGTCAGCCTTTGCAACCTCAGCAATAGCGTCATGTTTTTAATCCATACTAATATTATAAAGTATAATCCATACTAATATTATAAAGTATAATCCATACTAATATTACCCTCGTAAAGAAAATTTCACAAACGTGCAAATGTTACAGATTTTTAAACCAATCATTTAGCTTAGATTAAATCATGCTCAGTGCACACCGGATTTGTGACCGTTATGCCAAACGAGAAGTGACAGCCTAGTGATTTAGATTTCATTTTCCCACTCCGGGCAATCTGGATTCAGTTCGGTTCAGTTTTATAACTTGAAAGTTCGATTTCACACGCTACACTGATGAAAGCCAACATTGTAAGAAAAATTGCCCAACTTAGAGCAGTGTTTTTCAATCTGTGCATCGCAACCCCCAGGGGCAATGTGAAGCCTTACTCGGGTGATCGACGCCAAAGAATAATGACAAGGTTCTACACTACAATAATTTTAAATTACTAAATATCTGTCTATCTATATCTTAAGGGGGTCGTGAAAATTTTTCATCTTGTAAAGGGGTCGCTTATACAGAAAGATTGAAAAATACTGCCTTAGATTATGCTATTAAGGTATAATGTTTTCTAATACTGCTATACAATAAAATAATTAAAGAAATGCCTACCGAATCCGAATTAATTAACTAGTTGTCATCCTTCTAGTAAAACAATTGAATGCACATAATATCTATACGCCGATCACGTAGAGCAATACGTCTATAATATCTGTGTACGGTTTGTATTAAATTGACTCGATCTTCAAAATCGACTCGTAATATCCGGCGGAGTAATATTGTTTAGGGGAATGATGTCGCTCTGAAGACATTTTCAAGGCCTTGTTAATTTCCTTCTTTAATAAGTATCTTTATACGGAGTATGTATATCTCTATCATAAATATTAATTTCAATGTATCTATAAATAACGTATAATGATATAATTGAATACGTTTTATTATATTATATTACTTTTCACAGTAAAACATAATTTGATGTAGACCCTATTTTTTTTCAATAACCTTGAAGGTAAATGAAGGTCAATAAACTGTCGAATTTGTAAATGATAATTCTAGAACGTCACAAATAAGTAATTAGATTAATTCGGATGATGAGGTCTTAAGTTGCGAGAAATGGTGCTGCTTTATTTGCTTTATGCGATTGCTGAAGTTTCAAATTGGCCCCTATTGGCTAGTAGCGATCTTGTTAATGTTGCCAGTAATGTTAACATAAGTATACTTTTATATAAATAAAATAAAATAAAAGTTACCGAGATGCGGGTAAAGTGTAATCAAGGCGACTGGTTACAAAGCACTATGCAGAGTACACAAATAGAATCTAAACTCTACACGGAGCAAAGTTTTTGCAAACACTGTCGTGCTCTAGTTGTTGTCTCTACATGTTGAAATTTTGGTCCAACTCATTGAGTACCACTAGATGTAACCACTGGAAGTTTCACGAACAGTTTTAGACTCTACATAGACTATATAAATTGTAATATTGTAGAGGAATTCATATCATTGTCTAAACAGAAATAGGTTACTTTTTACACAATTGTATAATATAATATCTTGAGTCGTGTGGTTAGCTACTTACTAGTCATGGTTACGGTTATTGCATATAAATGCATATAAAATGCAAAGAAAGTACTACCTACATGTAATAATGTCCTATGTTATACTGATTTTAGGTCAAAGGCCCTGATAATGCATTAGCTACATTAGTGTCAAGCTTACAGGCCACCGCTAAGTAAATAAAGCCTAATAGGATAGACAAGCAAGCAGTTGAGACGCTTTTAGTTTCACTAATGCAATGAATTCAGCTAATGTAGCAAACAATGTACGCGTATAGTTCTAGTTCTACTGTATTCTCTTAATTGGATGTGATAAACCAATAAACATAAAATAGTCTGTTTGTTGTAAGGATATATTTGAAAACTAGTTTTTGCCTGCGACTTCGTTCGCGTGGAATAGTGACGTTGGGCAGCATTTTAATTTCCTAGTATACTTATATTGCAAATAATATAGATACAGACTGCTCCGAACGGACGAAGTCACGGGCAAAAGCTAGTTATTAATATAGCCTACATTTATCGGTGATCATGTAGCATTCAAATGGTGAAAGAATTTTTGTTTCGAAATCAGTCTAGTAGTTTTTGAGCCTATTTGTCACATACATACACACACGCACAAATCTTTCCTCTTTATATTATTAGTATACTCGTGAATACCAATTCTATTTTAAAAATTCCTACACCGATTTGTTACAAGCAGTTAGCTTTTCGCTAATTGAAATACCGGATAGGCCGAAGGCACCGAGTACCAAAAATTTCTAAACTTACGGACCACGTGTGCTTCTACATTATTATTACTTTTTCTCCTTCTTGATATTCACAATATTAAAATTGTAGTCAGTTTAAATTTTATATTTCCTAGAAACGGTCCTTAAATGTTTACAAGGGGTACTTTTTAAGTGACCCTAATCACTTCTCGACGGTGAAAGCTAATATACGAGTATAATAAGAACGAAAACAACGTGTTGTTACAACAGAAGTGATCAATAGTTTCAAGCGTTACACAATTCACAAGATCCTAACGTTAACTTAAGATCTTGCATTTGGTTTACTTACACTCTGAAGCCTACGGATTTTTCATAGCTGATATTATTGTGGACTTATTCGATTTGTCAGCATTATGTGTTGTCTAGATTAGCATTGAAAATGATGTTGGCTTAGCGAAGCCGTTAATTACTATGATATGATATAGTCAGTTGTCAAAACAGACGAATCTTAAGAAAGAAAATCTATTACCCTATTATTACTACAGAGTATAAAACAAAGTCGCTTTCCGCTGTCTGTCCCTATGTATGCTAGATGTTTAAAATTACGCAACGGATTTTGATGCGTTTTTTTCAATAGATAGAGTGATTCAAGAGGACGGTTTATACGTATAATAACATCCATAATATTATAGTAGAGAAATACTGTTATTTTTGAGGTTTCTAATGTGATGTCATAAATAATTACAATTTTCGCGGCGGAGGCGTCACGAAGCCGCGGGTAAATGCTAGTTTAATCTAAAATAAAAAGTACAGGTTACATCATTTGGAAGGACAGTAGTTGCGAAGTAAACCTCCTGCATAAAAACTCACTCACAAACATTACGTTTGCTTAATATCAGAAAAGATTAATGTAAAAATTTCCAAATTCAATAAATCTTTTGGTTGCAGGTAGCGGTGCGGGTGGCTCCGGTGTATCCGTTTCAACTCAGGTAACCAAATTTTTATGTGAATATTTACTTGCTAGTTTCGGAAAAAAATATAATGTTTTGTTATTATACTTTATTATCACGCCAGGTCCCAACACCGCAGGCAGAAAGCACTAAGTGCCAAATATCTCTGTCCTTACAAGCTAACGTGCTTCTTCTATATTCACCATTCTCTTCACGCATACACGCCGGTTTCTAAGACTCTTGACTCAACCGTCAGCCAGTCTGATCTATTTGGTCGAGATAGGAATTACTTGAAACATATAATGTACTTTGGTTATACAAAGAAACACGCATGACAAGACCAGAAAATGATATAGTGTAGGTACTGCCGGAAACATTTATTGATTTAGATGTAACACACTACAGTAATTCAAAATTCTACCTAAATACATATAATTTACATAGATTGAATTTAATGATTATAACAAGCAACGTTTTCAATATAAATTACTTCTGATTTAAACATTATGTTAGGAATGTATTACAGTTCAATCAATTTGTTACACTGTTAAATCTTATTGACTTTGGTTTAACAACTTTTATTCATCGATGACATAAATATACGCATAGAAGTATCTACCAGGCAGCTGTCGTATAATCAAATTAATTTGAAATCGGAACAAGGAATTTGCATCTCCATTACTCAAATAACAAATTCAAAAATCGAATAGCTAATTTTAAAGTTGAATGTAATACCCATTGGAATGGAAATAGCAGCCGAGATTTAAATCTCTCTTGTTCGGGAAAATCCAATTTAAATTTCATCTGAAGAAATCAGCTGCATTTTATTTTGACTGTCACAGAATTGATTGCTACTATAATATGTGACGAGTAAATTATCTATAATTTTTACAAAAGAATTCAATTGGATTGTCTGTTTGTAATATTAAAATAACCGCTTTCTACAAAATGCATATGTATAAATGCACGGGACATATATCAAAATAACATTTTTTTCAATTTTAGCCTGTCTGTTTGTCTGTTTGTTCCGGCTAATTTCTCAAACTGCTGGACCGTATTGACGGGACTTTCAGTGGCAGATAGCCGATGTAATAAAGAGTAACTTAGGCTACGTTTTATCTCGAAACTCTGTAGGAATCGGGATTTACCCGGGTAACAGCTAGAATTGAATATAGATGTGCATTCACGGATTTCTTAGATCTCACGCCTTTGGGTTTATATGTTTGGAACATTTGGCTCAATTTTACAGTTCATAATAGCAATGCGAGGCTTTTAATAGGCCGTTATATAAACACATTGTAAATTACCACTTTTACCGCCTGCAGACATTACGTTTCGTTGCAATACGGTGCCAGGGTTTACGATTTCAAATTTTATTAAAAATAATATCGAAACCATTTTCATCATGAAATTGAACGTGGAAAATAAAACGAAATAAGACAGCTGGTATTAAAATTGCTTTGAAATATTTTAAATACGAACAGCCTTTAACAATTATTGCTATATTAAGTTATTTTCGTAACTAGACATATTGTATCCTTTTAATTAAAAAAAATATATATATTTTTTGTCTTAGACCTAATCAATTAATTCGGTTCTAAATAATACATAGCGCGTACAAGCTTTTGTTCGACGTCTATATAGAAAACTAAATCCCCATGTAATTTATGTAAAAAGATTGAATGTAATCTAAATAACGAACTAAGTTATAGTAGAAACATAAATGTGTTTACCATAATAAGTATATTCACGATTCACTTTCAATGCAACCGATTAACTATGGTTCAATAGTTAAGTAGAAGATTGATTTCCTTAATTTGAACTGAGTTGTCATGGGACCCTACTCTTAGTATTAGATTAATCTAGCGTATTCATTACTAAAGCGAAACAATCATCACACACGCCAAATTCTCTTTCAACTAAACGCTTCGCAGCGAGCAATCTTGTTCATTTATGCAAATAGACGGTGTTTTCGGAGGCGAGCAAAGCGAACGGCGGTTGCTGTTCGTACATAAGTTACGTGGTTTCAGATGAGACACGAATACGTGACATGTTCGTTGCACGTTGGTTGTTTCAGTGTGCCTAGTGCGTGTTTCCTTCTCTACTCGTTCGCGAGAGCGTAAACTGCAATTTGTATGGAATTGAAACAGCGCCTACTAGTGTCAGTAATAGGAAACTAATTTTTGCGCGTGCGAATGCCAATAGCACTTGTCTGTGGGGGACATTATCGCACCTGATTGGTTGTTTCAAGAACTCAAAGAGTACGAAATACAAATTTTGACATTAGATACGTCAATACCATAGCAACTCACGCTCGTTTCTCGCCGTGAATATATTTCTTGAACTCGCACTCAGCACATAGCAGATACATCGCATCAATATTGTGCATATGTAGTCACGCGCTCTACTTCAACAGTAATGCCATGAACTGCGAAGGCTTCGAAAATATGACGTGCGTAATCCTCCGATACATACCAATAATTTGTACTTAACATAACCTTAAATACACAGGCAACAAATAAATTCAAACCGATATCGGTATTAGCTAGGTATGAATGATGAGCTGTAGATGTATCCCAATGTATCCGTTCGCTGGTTTATTATTAATTAGTTTATTTCGGCTTCATTAAAGTGATAGGTACATTTTATGTAAAGTGTAGGTCACTTAAAACTTATAAGTTTCAAATAAAGAATACGTAACTAAATAAATGTAACGCAGCGAGCTTGCTTTTAAAAATAACAATTAAACAAATTAAACTTTGTTCGCCCACCTTGATCGTGATCCAATTTATTAATTAAAATGTTATAATATGTTGGCTTCTGTAAAATTTCCAGTGTAGGAAAATTGATAAATTGTGGAATCTCCAAATAACATACTCGTATGTACAGTAATTACTAAACTATAACTAGTTGTGTTTTGTGTAAATCAGACAATTTTAACTTAACTTTGCAGCGTTGCAGTGCAAATTGCTGTCAACCATAATCTGTTTTAAAACTAATTTTGATCGGTTCACTGCGCAGTATTACATTTTGGAAGCAATTAGATGGTGGCGGTTGGTGTCACCGATGAAAACTTACTTCACACACATATGTACGTATATTATATATTATTATACAGTGTGTATAACACTTTAACACCAATATAAATTTCAACCTTGCCACACTAAGTTCTAATACTACAAGTTAAAAAACAAATAATCTGTTTGTCTCTGGTATTGTTTTGAATCTTACATGTGTGTCTGTCTTCATGTAATAATCTAGTAATAGTAAATACATATTGTAGTTTTACTTTCATCTGTTGAATTTGTACGCCGTAAAAGGCAAACTATTTGACAAGAAGTTGTACGAACGCCGTCTAGATTATTTAATAATAATCTAATAGAATTTAATCTACATTATTTAATAATACTAATGTATACCGTAATCAATCAACATTTTAGGTATTACCTTACGTTTGTCCACGAAGCTTAGGGTTGATTAGTCCACGTGAAAACAGTAGAAGTCCTACAATATAATTATAATAGTAAATTTTTCACATAATTATATCATCCTTTTTAGCAATTTTATTATCGGATTTCACACCGATATTCATCTTCAAAGGACGAAGTGTTGGGCTTCTCCAAAAATGGCAGTATTTTATCATCTTTCTTCTAATAGCGTCGTTTATAACCTTTCATACCTTTATTTATGGCCGCTTTAGCTCAGTTCCTTAAAGCATTAATTCTCCTTTCCAGCAGGTATTATTGATGAAATATTTCATAGAGAGAATTTTCATCATTTCACCTTTTGTCATAATATTTAATAACTCTTAACTGTTGCCATTTATATTAAATATTAATTTCAAAACAGGAAACGACGGAGGGGGTAACTCCAGACTTTTGTTATTGTGTTGTCATTTGTCGATGTATTCTAAGATAAACAAGGTACGTCTAAAAGAGTATATTCAATCTTATTTTGAAGACTTCTAACTTATATATAGAAGGAACATAAACTAAGGTAGAACAAACCACTCCTTTGCTGTTCATAAGAGATACATGTAACTCAATCGTTTCATATTTAGAACAGAGTGCCTAGTGTGAGTTTTCTTCTCTACTCGTTCGCGAGAGCGTAAACTGTAATTTGTATGGAATTGAAACAGCGCCATCTAGTGTCAGTAATGGTAAAGCTAATTTTCCGATTTCGAATGTCAATAGAACTTGTCAGCGGCGAACGTTATGGGTTACGTTATATGAGTATGCACAGGTGGTACTATGCTTGCTATACGTCTAATAAGCATAACTAAACAAATAAATCCGTCCGGAGGTCGATGACACGTACATTCCATGACATTTACATATGAATGAAACATAAATAGTCCCTAATTATTCCCGCTAGTACTAAAACTGCTTATACGAGTAACTTTACGCTTACAAACTAAAACTGTAATTTATAACAAAGGGGTTAATGCTAAAAGCATATTTGTGTTAACGTGAACTTTATGAAAACTGAGTTCACTGGCTTCCTTAATATAAAGAAATTTGTTGTAATCCATACTAATATTATATATGCGACAGTAACTCTCTGTTGGTGACGTCATCACAGCCAAATCGCTGAACCGATTGTGATGAAATTTCATATAGAGATACGAGGGTCTTTGGATAAACATAGGCTACTTATTTCTCCCATTTTTTTAAAGGTTTTTACAGGAATTTCATTGCTTTACGAAAAGGTCGCCAAAAATGGCCTTCCCGAACGCTTACATGGCGTGCGCTGACTCAATCTTATGATATACATAAAAACCATGTTCTTTAAAACGTTGTTCTTTAAAAAAACCTATAAAAAAGTCCATTATAGTATATGTTTATCTGTCAAGATTGAGCCACAATAACCATTTTTATACGCGGGAAAAACTTTGTAATACACTCATTTCCACGCAGGCGAAGCCGCGGGTAAAGCTAGTTGTGTAATAAGTTGTCTTGGACTATTTATCTCAATTGAGTACAGATACCAACATCATATGAATATAATATGTATGTAAATCTATTAGAAACTCTAAAAACGTACATGTAACCATAGCAGAGGGACTGACAGCAACCCTGTTTTATGTCCCACTACTGGGCAAGGATCTCTCCTGCAATTAGGGGTGGTCTCGAACATAGTACACAACGAAGCTTCAGTGCGGATTGGTGCAGATACGAACTGCAGAGTAATGCGTGTGGGAGGTATTTTAGCCGCCTTTAAGGCCTCTGATAAGCTTACGACGACTTAACATATTATGCCAAGCGTGAACACGCTTGTGAAGATTTTCCAGTAGCGGTCATCCAGTCACCCAGGTGCGGCTTAGCTTTGCAACTTTCAACCGCATCGAGGCTACGAGCGTAAAGGGTAGTCAAAAGAATTGTAAAGATTAAAAACTTTATATTTCTATCCATCTAACGTACGCTGTCAGATTATGTAGGTACATATTATAACGAAAATAAAGGCTCCGTTACTGTCATTAATTCCAAAAGTAATTAATCATAGAGTTTGAGGATTATTCATTATTATGTTTATGTTAATATACTTAATCAACGTTATATACTGTCCCTGAACGGGGAATTAACGTTTTACTATACGCCGTGAGTAAATTGAGCGCCGTTAACGATCCAATTTTTGGGGCGCTAAATTTCGGAAGCTTAACGGCGCTAATTCATTCCTCTCGAAGAGAATGATAGCGCTATTAGTGTTGCTTGCCCTTGGTTGTTTTAAAATTTTCATTTTACCCACATAAAATTTTCATTTTATGTTACGAGTACACATAAAATGCATTAGCATCTCTTGCAATTATCATTTTATTGCACTTGACACGTGGTGCTCGCTGCCTATCCTGTTAGGTATTTGGTGTTGTGGTGTAATAATAAACCTTAACATTGACAATATTAAGCACTTTTCCAAAAAACTGACATTAAAGCATTGTAAAGATGTCTCGAGTATATATTTTTGCCTAACAGTAATAATTCCAAGATTCAAGATATTACAAGCGAAGAAAACCTTATGAAGAAATCTGCATATATTAATATTAGCTATGATTCTTATTCATAGAGATTAACATTTCGTCAACAGATACGTTAACAGGTAATATTATTTCTTTCAACAGGCAGACATAGCACATTCAGCAAAAGGATACGAGTCAGAGGATGAAAACGCGGGCAGAAAGTGGCAGAGGGCCAACGAGGAACGGCCACCCAGCAAGACCACCATGTACTCGAAACAGGTCAGACAGAGATAGACAACTTTTTTGGTCGATTTCGTTTAATTCATATAAAATCGGTGTATCTTTCAATATTTGACATCAACATTTTCTCAGCAAAATAAACATGTCATGATCAAAATGCGTCTTCAAAGACGTTTTCTGATCGGCTTCACATGAAATATGTCATTTACGAGTAAATTACATGTCAATAGCGGATGTACTTACTGCCAATGTAGTGGCTTTAAATAAATTTATCGGATATCATGAAAATACATTTTGACTATTGTTAGAAGATCCTACTTTTTATTATTATATTAGTAAGATCAAAACTAAATAACTATTTCGCTTACAATAACTCGGTTAAAATGAATCCCGAATCAGGGTAGTAATAAATCTAACGATACCTTTGATTCGATAGATGTATTACCCTGCGAGGGTTGAAACTGACAGACTGAGTGAGGTCTACGCAATTTCATAGAAAATTATTGCTATTCGCTTACAGGACTAGGGATGGACGAATGACAGGGGCATAATAAGACAGAATAAAATTTTTACCGGCTGCTTCTCTAGTGGATAAAATGACAAAGAAACAATTTTGATTCCTCTGATTTTATTCGTAGATCCATCATTACTCGTAGTAATACGAATATAAACTGTGAAAACAATGTAAATAAGTATTCAAATTTATGTATAATACAGTATACACGTAATGGAAACAGAGAATGTTTCTACTTTTGACAAAGGTTTCTTATAATGAGAATTTGCAACGTCAAATTACACCACGCCGGACGAGTATGGACTGTCAAATTTCACAAATGTTTTGTAGGTTTTATAATGTTCATTGTATTTGTACTACATTTTCAAACTTATATAGTTTTGGTGATTTTTGTAACACCTATCAGAACTTTTTACTATCCCTCAATGGTTGGCTGATAGAATAGGAATAGGCATCTCTTCAGGTTACAGTAAAGAATAAATAACTAAATAATTATGTTATGGCAACATAATGTTTTATAGTCGATATACATATCTTCTAAATCTATGCCAACTACGACAAATATTTAGAGTCAATCAGAACGCATAGTTACCACTTCGGAAACTCAATTTAGGATTAATTTGAACAGAATCTTGCAAACCTTACGAAATATAAACTCCACTAATATATCGAATTAAACTAGATTCTATTGTCATACGTATGTAATTTGGACGGTGTTAATTAAGTTACTAAAACATTCCAAGTTTGAATATTTCTAATCAATAATACTGTTCTAATAACTATATCAACCCTTGTTACTATTCCGTATGCTGCTAGCCGTGAGACTTATGGAAATATTACGTTCCCAGGAGTTCAGAGAACAATACTGTATCAACAACAAACAACTGGATCTGCTGGAACTGGAGAAGTCCAAGAAGGACAGATTTCTCGGATGCCTCTCCCAGTACCACATCGAGAGTCCATGTTCCCGAGCCAATAGGTATGTTTTCTTTTAAATCATTAGACATTTTTTTTTATATATTAACATCCACAGAGAAGATAAACTGTGCTGATACTACAGCTAATGCTTATATATACAGGTTGACCAGTGTAAACGTATAATACTTTGAGATTTCGCGATGCATTTGCGTATTTAAAACAGTTCTGTTGTTAGTCGCGCGCGAACTACACCCACTATGACCTTAGGCTTCTGCAGTTCTCTCTGTTTTACCAAGTTTCAGATAATTTCCTTTATCTCACTGGCACCGCTTTCAACCACGGACTGGAAATTTCGTTGAAACCCATGGGATGATACGATACAATAAATTCTAGTGTACTTACATGATAAAACTAAGAATAATTACCATCGGCGCAGGCGTGAAGTTTGAGCTCGATAGATCCCCTGAGATCTATCAAAACGCCGTCCATGCATAACATATGAGGCCACTTCTTCTACGTACAAGTTGAAAATACGAGTAAGTTAGTTACTCCCTTGTTACTGATAACAATGTAAGGTTTCACTCAAACTATAATTAGCCTCCTGGTCGAGTGATTAGAGACCCTAAGTTATAAACCAGAGATCGTGGATTCGATTCCTGCCCTGGACAAATATTTGTATGATGAACACATTTGTTTGTTGTGCTTTTAGATGTAATACAAACAGTAACATTACAATCAATAATGAGAAAATTTCTTTTTCCACTCTAGGGGCATTATAAATAGTGATACTTTTTAAAGCACATATTAAAAATATGCTAGAGCACGATGCATGTCGTGGTACCGTGTAACTGAGGCAAAAAATTTCAACTTTATATTCGTAATATCCGCAATGTAATGGTTGTCTTGTTGGTTATCCTCAATAAATAAACACACTGCCTGTTATCTATGGGACATTATGTTCTATTCAATTGACGGAAATTACATTTCGCCACAATTTTTACGGCTCAAGTCCGCAGTCAATCCCGCGGGCGCTATCAGCACTCTGTCCATGCATAACATATGAGCCGGTGCGGTATCCTACATACTGGTAGGAAATTTATTACGCCCGTGCCGGCAATAATATTTTCTATCCCTACCATGTTCAAAGAGCGTTACCGCTGTTGCCTCGTCGTAATTGAAACGGAAACAATAATGATAATGTTTAAGAGAACGAATTTTCTATATCCGTTCATTGCGTGTTTCTCGTGCGAAGTAAATTTTCGTTGTAAGCTTTTTTCTTTTCATTTTTTGTTATCATTCTAATAATAATATTTTTTCCGATTTTAACTCCTTTTTAAAGTCACCGTAACCTGTGTAGCGTACATTTGACTTTTTATTATGGTGTTTGAAAATAAATTCTTATAGATTATTAAAAGTAATGGGACGAATCTGAACATTATAAGTTTTCGTGTTTTTACTATTTCACTTTCATTTGTTTTTCTTTACAAAATCAGATAAACAGGATCAGTTTTTCTTATATTCTCATCGTTTATACTCCTTATGCATCTTGTCCCTAACTTCGTTTCGTCAATAAATGTATCCTTTCAAGGAGGTTAAGGTAACAAATTGGGCATTTTATTATTCCTCACCCTCGTAATAGTATTAGGTCTTCTGGGGGCAAACGGACGGTCGCTTAATATATTCGACACTTACTTTGACTTCCTGCGCCTTGAGTGATTCTATCAGAATCTTCTGCGTCGTTTCAACGCTCACGTTAAGGTTTATAATTTAGCTTTGAAAATATAAACTTTGCCTTTACTTATAACGGATACTTTAAATATACTTGATACTTTTGCCGGCGACTTTGTCCCACCCCGCTGCAAAAAATGTATTTATTTACGACATCATATTTGAAACCTCAAAAATAACAGTATTTCTCGACTACATATTGGATGTTATTCTATATATAAACCTTCCTCTTGAATCACTCATATCTACTAAGAAAAACCGCATCAAAATCCGTTGCGTAGTTTTAAAGATCTATGTATACGTAAGAACAGAAAGCGGAAAATGACTTTGTTTTATATATACATACTATGTATTGAAAGATCGCTCAGAATGTAGGTTGATATAATTAAAAACCAATATTTTTCTATTACTTTTCCAATATATTTTTCAAAAGGTCCTTCATTCACAAATTTTTCAATCACAATGTCGTCACTTGTCTTTTCTTCTTTTTCCGCCGACGATGAAAAAACATTCCGTGTTAATGTCCAGCTAGTCTTTTTAGGCAGCCAGTATTCTTCAAGAATTATAAAGATATAAAATATATGAACGTAACATGGTATATTATGTTCTTGTGTAACTACTCAAGTCTAAAGTTTTTTTTTCGACCCTTTTGTTGGTCCAAGGCTGGTCCGATTCTCCTCTAATAGTGAGAGGAATTTAGGCTATAATCGAATACGCTGGCCAAGTGCGGATTGGTAGACTTCACACACCTCAGAAAATATTAATAATTATAACACATCTAAGGTGTGCAGGTTTCCTCACGATGTTTTCCTTTACCGTTATAGCGAGTGATATTTAAATTTTACTTATAAAACGCACGTAATAAATCAGAGGTGCGTACCAGGATCGAACCCAGGTCCCCGGAGTGGGAGGCTTAATTCAAACCACTAGGCTATCACTGCTTCTAAATATGTTTCAATAAAAAAAAAATGCATGCGTACAAGGTACAGACGTGGAACTTCTTTGACAAGCTAATTTTCAAATCTCGTTTGTTTATATTACTCTAAACATAAACAAAAATAACAACAACAAAAACAAAAAATTCCGTAACGGGCCCTATAACTCAAATCGTCTCTTAAGGAGTAAACTCCAAAAACGTTTTACATTTTCGTGTCGTCGTAATTCTAAAGATCTAAGCATACATAGGGACAGATAGCGGAAAGCGACTTTGTTTTAAACTAAAAGATTATAATAACTCATATTAAATACGTGTGAACTTAGCAGTCATAAAACCATGTCTACTCTTAATTCTGGCTCAAAACCGAATTTTGTTTATTGCTGCGCAGTAATTCAGGACTAATGTACGGCACCGATGCTTAATTACATTTTTTTTTCTGGCATCTCGCCAGACGCGTCCTCTAAGCCTTCAAGGGAGCTTCAATCTTCATAATGCCCGTCTCCAAGACGGGCAGACATTAAGCAATCTTATTAAACTTGGCTTCACTCGACAGGTACGGAATTTTAGCTCTAACAAATTATATTAACTAAACGTGTTTGGTTTGTTTTATAAATAACTAAACTTTAGCCGTCACTTTGTCTATTTGTGCTTGACATTAGTAGATTTGTAATCTTTTGAACATTTATATTATACAAATAAACCCGCCTCGGCCAATCCACAACTCCCCTGCCCTCATGAAATGCGGAGTATTACAAAAAAGCTACTCAATATCAAAGAACAAAAGAATAATAAAATACTGGAATACATTTTTCCTGATAAGGTATCAATATCAACTAACTAAAATCATCCCCGGCTAGCCAACTGCGGTTGAGCAGTCAATTGTGAACGCGGGCGAAAGTTGACCAAAATAGATGCGTTGCACCCAATAATTGCCGAGGGAGTTAATAAAAATAATCAGAAATCCGACACTAAAATACCGCAGCGTGTAAGGAATGGGCAAAGAGAAAAGGGACTTTCAGACAAAAAACGAACGCAACTCGCATACCTCGCTGGGTATGAGATATGGGAATCACTCGCCAATCAATCGATTCTCGATCTTATTGTCTTGGTAATAGAGGCGGTGTGGAGTGTCTACCCACAAAAAAGTTATGCTGAATCCGCGTTGAATAATATTAATAGCCAATTTGAATAGACATATGCAACAACAAGGGAGTTCGTTCATTTGATATTAGCAGCCACCACAGCTGGAGATAGATAGATAGATGCGAATAGATGGTGTGGTGATACGGAGATAGATTAGTACGAGTAAAGATAACCGGTCAGCGCCGAGTCGTTGGTATGTCGGAGTATCCATCAAGTCCGCATGACGGCTTGTTTTTATTGTATAACTAGCTGTGCCCGTGACTTCGTCCGCGTTAGACTTTCAATTTAAAGAAAAGCCTAAATTACTCCTTATTCCATCAGCTCTGCCAGTGAAAGTCCCGTCAAAATAGGTCCAGCCGTTCCTGAGATTAGCCGGAAAAAAACCGACAGACAGACAGACAAACATTGTCAAAATGTTATTTTGGTAATATACCATGTACGAGTATAATATTGATAATTTTAATATTACAAACAGACACTCCATTTTTATTTATTTGTATAGATTTGGCTTCCGTTTTACTACCAGTTCACCTAATAGTGAGGTGTTGTCTAGCAAGTAGCACTCTTACTTATAATGAAGCTATTGAGTTACGTTACGCAAACCTAGTTATCTTTGTCGATAATCGTTAAACTTGTCAAAAGATTTCAGCGGTAACACTCCAAATAAAATATACTCCAGTTTATGTAGAAATTAATTCCTACTTATTGCTTACTGCCTAAAATTACCGAAAACTTTAGTCTCAATACACGTTCTAACGGTTTTCATTTTCAAAATCATGACGACTGTTTTTTTGATATGTGCGGTTATATAAACGTTAACGACGTTTCGTGGAGCATTTATGAAACGCGTGTGACGCAATGCGAAAAGGCCCTTATTGTCTATTAGATATTTGTGTCACATTCAACATTTAGTTTTGTTATAACAAACAAACTGACGGAGGAGCCAACAGCCTCCGAAATCAGCGTGTACGCATGAAGAGAGTGATGAATGTAGACGAAGCGCGTCAGGTTTGCAAGGTCAGAGATATTCGGCACTCGGTGCTTTCTGCCTACCCCGTTAGGGACGTGGCTTGATGTTATGTATGTACTTAATAACAAACAAAATTAATAACAATTCATAAGCGCGACGTTACGTGTCATATCGTGAAAGTGCAGTTGCAATTAGAGCGCAATCGCTACGATGTGGCAATTAGATGGATTTTTATAATTGCACAGAGCACATCTAATTGGAAACGGTCACGCTATTGTACATCTTTATCGCGATAATTATGTGATTTGGGCTAAAACGGCGTCGATGTCTGGCGGCGCGCCAGCACTGTTAGCACGCTAAATGACCAATGTACGTGACTATTGAGTCATTATAATTTGACGTGGTGCGTCTAATATGTATATATAGAGCAAGT
>DWUN01000694.1:0-20507 GCA_018249975.1 Passova gellias
CACGTAAAAGGAAATCATGACCACTTTGCACGCTGATTTATACATGCTATAAAAATATGCGTAATATTAGTTTCGACTTTATTTAATAATATGAAACATGCCTAATATCATTGTTTTTTAATAACCTCTTATATGGTTAAGCAGCAGTTAGCCATATGTTTTGTACCCTTAGTTATAGCTTAAAATTGAAGTTTTCTATTCACTCTATTTGCTATGAAATGCTAAATTAAAATTAAATAATCACATTATTTTTTCGTAGCCAAACAAATACTATGAGTATATACGCTTTACATAGCTTATGTAATAACAAACATTTCATGCGGATTCAAAAATAAATATTCTTCAACCATATAAAAATTTGCTACTAAAGACGGATTAATTTCCCGCTATAGCTGGGTAATTACTTAGTACCTACCGAGAATACGTTATTCAATCTTTAGTACATAAAAACAAATAAAATTTTACTTAAGTAAATTTTTTGAAAACAAAATTGGTAACCGTTTAGATTCAAATGCTTTCATATTAAAGATTGTATTCCACTGTATTAAGATTCGTTAGAACGACTTCCACGAAAGTTAATGCATTAAGTAAGTATGTACTGTAATATCTCGTGTACCTTAAAACAAGATGAAACAGTAAAATAAATAGTATATCCAAACAGTACTTGAAATTCCTGCATCTCTGAGCACTGCCACTTTACCAGCTTTGATAATAACCAGCATTCCCAACCTCCGCTGAAGATTTAGTTGTGTCTTCTTACCCCGAAGGAACAAATAACTACATTTGGTTTTAGTTTATTTAGTTCTTGTAACAATACTGTGGCGTGAACTCAACCGCGCTTTGATATTCGACTTGGAGATCCGAAGAAATTACGCATTCTCATTCTTAAGGCATCACGCGAGGGTCGAAATTGTATGTTCGAACGGGACCGGTACCTCATCGAGAGTAGCACGAAAAAGGCATGAGTTACGATTTGAGTTATTTATAACGTCCAGTTTGTGCAGTGAGTACATAGTCCGACGCTTCATTGGACTCACGAATGATCTTAATTAGAAGTATTGTAGTGAGAGGTAAATTATGCCGGTTGCGGCTTTTGTAGAGTCGGCCGCCTCGTACCCGCACTCGTTGTAAATCAAATATCTATCCTGTATAAAGTGTGCCCCTGAGCGTGGACAAGGAAATTAATGAAAATATAATAAGATCTTTAAATATAATAACCTAGCAGTATCTTTATAATGAAAGATTTTTAATGGCTAGGTCATGATGTGTGTTGTTTTACAGTGGATCTAATGCAAATTAATAAGAAATGATGAAACATACCCAATATCGATTCAGCACCTTCTAAATTAATATTACTTCAACTAATTATTTTATTTTGTCTTTCATGTAAGCGTGTAGATACATTTTATCAAAATAAAAAAGAAAATTTTAGTAAGAACAATTAAGTGTTCGTAATGCAGATTTAGTTTCATAATGAATTGGTCAGTTTACCAGCAATTGCTATCAATTCATTTTATCTCTACAATGTAGGGTCATTACACAGCTATGTAGCTAAATAGCGTGAGGCCGGCTCACTCGCTCGATCGCATTCTGCGCAATGCTCGTATTAGTCGATAAACTTCATTGCGTGAAAAATAAACGGAATTAGCATAACAAACATGGGCTCCAAACAAAATGAACCTACCTGCTTTAACTGTTTGATCGTTCTAATTCTATAGTCTTGGCCACATACACATACGCGAGTAGGCGATAATAATTTGTAGAGTGAAAGAAATTTTGTACTTTAAAATTTAACATATGACGTAACACGAAAAAGTTCGTAACCCGCACCAACATCATGAAACTTTGAATTTCCCGGTAATAAAGTCACAACTTGTTAATTAGCCTACACTATCGGTACTTCTATATAATCTCAACAAAACTAGAGCAAGTCTGAAGTAAAATGAAAATAGAATAATATAATTATATAATAGTGGGACTGGAAAGGTTTGCTTTGTTACTAGTGAATAGTCATTCAGACATACATACACACAAGTCCGTCCGAGAGTTTACAGAGCTTAATATTTGTCAACTTTTACATAAGTTATATACCATTGTAGGGTCTATAAGTGTTCTTTATGTTAGTGTAAATTACGGAAATCAGGCCGAATCGAGAGAGAAAGACGTGAATAAGGATGCGAGTGATGTAATTAAGCTAATGAGTTGACGTTACATGGAAAACGATGGAAGATATAACTCGTATTTAAAACAAAACAAGAATCGCAGAGAAATAACTCTATAGAGCAGTTTGCGATGCGATACATGCAGCGTTTGGCTTTTTCATCTACACGCAACATGAGGTATGACGTTCACATTCATATTTTATTAATTTTATATAATATATGTATTTGTATTAATTGTATATGCTAGGATATCATCAACTCACGTATAAAGTTTACTCTATAGCATAGTTTCTCAACCTGACTGTCGCGTTTGGTATTAAAGGGGGTCGCTGTTCAATAAATTAAATCTGTATACATACAATAAGATTCGTCTATTAAAGTCTAGTAAACTTATATTTGAGTGTAGAGTTATAAAATAATATCATATTACCATATAGTAAATACATAAAAAAATAAACTTATAGCATACATAAACGTTATAATAACTATATATCGAAAGGTTCGCAAGGCTTTTTGGTTAGCTTTCTGGCTTTTTAGTCAATTAAAAGAAAATGTGGAAGGAGTTTGAGAAACAGTGTTCTATACGATGGAATTAAATGAGATATTTATTTACAAAAATCAGTATACCAACTAAACCAAAAGCTTTTAAACGCCAAATATATCTTGTTTTTATACCAAAAATATAATGATAAGATGTTTGGAACTAGCAATTAATTGTACGCAAAAAAATATATAAAATAGGTAAGGAGGCAGGGAAAATATCAAGAGCTGTCCATGGCCGCTTTTCTTGTAATAATATTCCTTTAATACCTCCGGCGGCGCTTATCTTGTTTTCGGTAATAGAATACGTAGAATATTTTATCAACGCACGACCAAGTAATTTAATATAAAGCGTATCACTAAATGATCTCTTGGTCGCGATAACTATCGCGAGGTTAATAACGGTGTTGGAGGTTCCTCTATGCGAGACACGCGTCGGCGATATTATCGCCTCCGAAGTATTATTGATGGGAGGCTGCCATAACCAAATAGCCTGAGGATCACGTTTGTTTACTTATCTACAGTTTGTTAAAATGTACCATTTGTATAGTTTAATTGAAACTCGACGAGGTCAATCAACCCGAGCGTTTATGACAGGTGCAGCTCGAAATTGCGTTTTCGTGAGATTGTGCCGTGATTGTGGACTACCAAGTCGCGATAAGGACGTACTTATCCGACTCACGGCTCTTTCTTGCCTAATTGTCAAACAGAAGCTGCCGGCACGTTAACGGTCGCTCCAATGCTCGCGTCATTTACGGTTGAGACGTAATATAAATAACATTTACTGCTTCTAAGATTGCTTCATTCATTCTTGTCTATCCATTGAGTAAGTTACAGGGGAGCGAAACGCAAATTGCAAACAATGGTGCGTGTCGGAGAATAAACTACCGGCTTAGCTATTCTATTGACATTTCATTTTCAAATGCACGATAACGGGTTTTGGTCACGAATAAAAACATTAAGTTGAGATTATCAACATATTATATTCGGCTAAAGTGGAAATTAAAAAGTTCATATCAAAGAATTTAAATGGGAATTTGAAAAGTTCATATAAAAGTTCAGACAGAAAGAGAATAGATAATACCTATATTATAGGTACATATATATTGCCTTGTGAAATGAGGCTAATTACAGTTCTTTCTGTAATTAAAACGTTCAATACCCTCCAATCATTGATTTTCTAAATATATTGCACGTAGAAAACTTTTAAATATAATGGTGTCATTGAATACTCTTTATTTGAATGTTTGTTGTACGAGTTAAAATTTAAAAAGGCTCAGTAATAAAGTATTAGTGTTGTATATTCCAAATGTCCTAAAACAATACTGAATACCAAACTTAAGCTCCACACTGATTCGTAACCCTTAATGATCTCGCGACACGGGCCTTGACATTTGCGCTGCGCGTGCGCACCGCAGCCGTTGACCCGTCGCACTCACTCCAGCTCACATGTAGGACAGCGCGCATTACCGTCCATTCATACAATACACCATTATTTACGACCACCAACATTCTCTTAACTAAGTGACATTTGTCTTTTTATATTAGCAAACAGACTCTGTGACATAATGCACCAAGGAATATTTTTTAAAATTTTGGTTTCAAAAACTGGAAAGTAATTATGGCTTTAACTGTTGTATTGTTTATTTCACTTATGTACATGTAAATCGCCAATTTGGAAATATTGGTTCTTGAAAACAATAAACAGAAACTTAAATGAAACAAGGGTCTTTGGGACCTAAATGCACTTTAATGCGGTTTCTAATTACAGTATATTAACCGTGTATGTTAAACGTTTACGTTGCGAAAATTCGTTATTTCAAACCATATAGAAGGTATAATTTGTAATAAGAAGTCAGTTCAATGGCATTTTACACCGATTTATTAAAGAAAACAAGTTATAAGATAAATAAAAAATTTATTTCTGTCATAATATGCTAACATTATTATGAACATTTAGGAAATCCAAGTCTTAAAATTAGTTTTAAATATGTTTTAAATAACTTTCGTCCAATAAAGCATTTAGTGTATTTCAGCGAAGGATTTTATCTTTGTATACTAATAGAATAAAGAAGAAATTTGTTTTGTTTGAATAAAAAAAAAGTAGTAATCTTTGGAATTAGCTGTTGGATTTAAAAAATCCTATTTCCATTTAATCCCCAATTTTTGAGAAAGATTACGGGCTTTTAACATCATGCTTCGAACCTTACAAAAGGCTATAGGGGAAAGTCAGTTTGTAAATAACAAAGTTTGAATGTTATTTTTGAAATTTGAAATGGAATTAAATATCATATCAAAAGTAGTATGTATTTATATACAAATCATTTCTTTTTCAGATAAGTCCAACTTTCGGAATGGAACTAAAACAATATTTGTTACGTACAGATATCAATACAACTATAACCAATTTTAAACCGAAGGTATACGTTTCAGTCAATAGAGTTAATAAAAATTGCGCTGTAGCCAAAGCAACATTTGAAAATACACCGACCTTTGTCGAAAAGACCGTCCTGAATACTTATAACACTTGTTCTGGTAAACAGGAATGCTAATAATATGTTCAGATAATGTATTGGATCCTATAGAGATGCAAATGCGGATAGCTGCTTCGATAAAATTCTAAATGTTATTGCTTCGCAGCGCGTCAAGCGTTCGACATCGGGGGACATTGGTGTTTATTTTTATTGAAGGGATCGATTGTAAAGATAAGTTTATCGTAAGACAAGTAGCGGCCACCCAGCGTCGCGACTGCGCGGTATCCACCTAGCCGGACAATCCGGACATGCTTGCATTTTATTACATCTTGATAAATACTAATTCGCGTATACGTCAAATATTTGAAAAGCCCAAGCGCGGGATGGACCATTCCTTCAAATGTTTATCTGATATTGAAGAGTTCCTCTTAATCTTGCTATATCAGAATGTTAGCATAATTCTAGGAATTTTATTTTTATCCAATTTTATACATACATTTAGATCTAGCGTAGATTAAAACTAGAACAGTTAAGTGTAAAAGTTGGGCGGTGATGAAAATATTATAAAGTTTTTACTACAAAACTAAACGAACTTACCTATATCGAACGGATAAATAATGTCGTTATACAATACATTTATGTCATTATCACTGTGTTTTTGTTGCGTATTAAAATGACCTTCGCATTAAAGTATCAGTATTATGCTGTTTTAAAGTTTGTTTTTTTTTTATTTTGTGATGCTGTGATCCTAGATGAGAGAGTGATGCGGAGAGGTCCATTATATTTTCCTGATGAATATAGTTAAATGTTTATTCACGTACGAACAGTGTTGTTTATTTGTTGGCAGGTTAATTATACAGTTGTATTTTGTCGTTTTATAACAACACGATCGCAAAATTACATTGTATCTTCGTAACGGAACGAAAGATAAAAATAAAAGTTGAATATTATTTTATTTTCATATGTCATATTAATATTATGTATGACGGCGCCCGGGGCACTCAGAATGTCAAGAGGCCATTTCAAAAAGTCTGAGGAGCGTCAGGCGGCGGGCGGCGGCCTGCGATGGGCCTTGCGCCAAGATTGTATTAAATCAACCTGTAATAAATCACATCTCACCTATAAAATATAAATCAACGGTGACATAAAATACATTTATATTGTTTTCACTTCAAAATGACAATAAAACGCTTTAAATTCATGAGTGATTTAACGTGTACAACGATATAAATGTATCCTATCACAAAGATAACAAACTTTTAAAATTTACGCACCACGTATAAAACTATATCGATGTCCAAAATTTTATTGACGATTATAATTTTAATGCGCACGGAATTTTTATTGTTTACATTGTTGTATTTTATTTATCGTTACACGTTCAATATATTGTAATATTTATTGTTATGTACATAGTGGAACGGGTATTATAAAGTAAGATAAAAGTGAAAAATAATCTGGTTTCTTGGACAATATTTTTATCAGTGCGAATAGATACAATGAACTGTCTCGTAAATCCTATCTTACCTGACGTAAATAACACAGTCACTGAAGAGAGTTTATTCAGTGGATATTCAAAAATTTAAAGACACTATTTGGAATGTTTTATTGTCTGTGTTTGCTTGTAGAGGATAATTAAAAAGTACGTGACCCATTTTCATAAAATTTTTCGGGTAGTTTGGATTGCAATGAAGACAAGTCTCAGGCGTTCAGGTTTTTCAACGATTTTTACCCAACAATAACAATCGGATGGACGGACTTGCCCACAGAAGCACGGAAATGCTAATGAAAATTTGTCGCTTAATTTTATACATTGTTTGAAATCTACATCCGAAGTTATGAGCGCTTCTCGTGATATCATATTTAATAACTAAATAATATAACATAACGTTAACATAACCTTCTACTGAAGATTATAAGATATTATCCGATGAAATTATGACGTTTTGTAATTACGTTACTATATTTTCACACTTCAATTAATTTCATTGAGAACTAACACAAAAATAATAATTATAATAAGTTGGTACCTATGTTCACCAGCTGATGTTAACAAATATTTATAAAACCATTGAAACAAAATAAGCAAATTAGTTACTGCTAAAAATGATAATTACAATGTAAGATGATATAAGTACTACAACAGATGTGAAATGGATCGGTAATTAATGCGCATATCGGTGTGGCGAGTGTCCAGCGTGGTGTCTGAAGGGAGGCGAGAAGAGTTATGTCCCTCCACACGTCAGGTTGTTTCCTAACCTCGCCGACACTATTCCCTTCTATCGAACTCTCTTAACTATTGACGTTATCTTGATTTACGAACATTATTAACATTTTATTACAAGACAGAACGAGTTTCGTAAATACATAGTTACCGATGTGGTTCAAGTTGATTTCGTAGTAAGTAAAAGCATTAAATAAATTACACCTCAAATTAGTAGTCCGATAACATTCAATAACATACAGCTTGCGAACTTGTCGTGATTTACGATGATGGCTCGAATGGCACAATGGCCATAATGCTGGTCAATAATACATTGAGTTTTGGGTTCGATTCCTTTTGACTTAAGAATAAATATATTTCCCTTGATCTAGTATAGGTATAGGTGTCAGTTTCATGCAAGTGAACAAGCAGTGAGTTTTTTCACTGGATACTTGACAAATTTGTAATAATACATATATGTACGTGATTTAAAAAAATAAATAGTTATTAAAGACAATTTGAATTTACGATGTTCATAAAGTGAAGATTACGCTACGCTGAAGTTTTCCACGACAATGATTTATTCATTGCCGGTAAGTACACATAAATATTGGTAGATTCGGAGAGCAACATTCACATGTTTGATATTTATGTTTAGTGGGGTCCACAAAAATTGTGACATATGCGGCACAATAAAAAGTCAACAATGAACGACGGAATAGCTCACGCGACAGGGCCCCCCGTAACCGGGCGTCCGCCTCTCAAATAAAGGCCTTTATGATCTATGATCTGAAACTGATACTTATAATGGCTTCTGTATAAAGAAGCTGCGTACCAAAATCGAAACGGGTGTTCGCCTCCCGACATGATAAATAACGTCAAATTGCTTGTAAAAGGTGAAACTTTTATCTCTAACCCTTTGTACATATGTAAATATTGGAGTTTAATCTGACATCAACGTATACCGGTCAGTGCTAAAAAAAAGAGTTAAAACATCGATAGACTGGGTAAATTATACTAAGTTTATATCTTAAAGCCGACGACATTGAAAAGCGTTCAAGTGGTAAGGATTCTTGTTATGGCTTCGTGAGTTGTTTTAATTGGAATCAATGTCACAGACGAACAATAAAGACGTGATTTTGAGTTTTAAAGTAATACACATGACATCTTTCCTTCAAAAAGTATTTATACCTGCATATCGCCATACTATTTGTTATATCCTACAACAACTATATAAAGGTTAGAATCAGTAGCTAAAGGCTACTGTGGAGGATCGAGTAATTAAAAGTACTTAAGATTCAAGCAGAAAGTACGCAGAGCGGTAGCCTGTTGGCGGCTCATTTAGCGCGGGCCGTCCGGTCGGGCGGGTGCGCGCGACCATTACTCTTCTGCCCGATTGATATATTCCTCTCGGACATGCGATCGGCGACACGTCACTCCGCGCTTCACCATGGCTTCAGAATAGCTAGCGTGGACGCATGTCGAATGCGTAGCTGCTGCGACTGCTGACAAAGCGAAACGATGATCAAACTTAATTTTCCTGGTGTTCATAGTCATAAAAGAGTGTACAACAGGTATTTGCTAGTGATACCACAATACTCCTCGTATTATAGTATATAATGTTCACAGATATATGTTTCTGTATGTATTTGTAGTAGGTAGTTGCTTATAAATGCGGGAGGAAGTCATAAGAAAAACAGAGGTTTTTAAGGTTCAGTGGTAATTACATAATAAAATCTTTAATAGCGTTATATTTTGGATTAAGTTAATTTTCGCGTTCAAGCCCTCGATAATGATTCGTGCTCGGCCCAATCGCTCTTGCATCCTTCTCAACATAAATAAACAAATAGCTACCGTAATAAATATCGTACTCACATTGAACACCGCGCCGCACCATAAATTGGAATTTCTTTTTATTGCTGCACGTCTAGTTACTTGAAATTAACTCGTAATTGCTGATGAACCCATAATAAAATTACTAAATGAGCCGCTTTACAGATAAGTTAATTATACGCATTGATGGCATTGCGTTTTACTCTAATGAAGTAAATGTTTTACAGCATTTCAATGGACGTGACATTTATTACACGTCGGGTAATAGTTGCAATTAATTGTTTGTTTTTAAAAAAAAATGTATGAAAAATAGAGCGAATTGAACAAAAAATATATTTTCGAACACAAAGTTGGTCTTAATTCCCTAGGATTATACAATTAGCGTTGATGCCGATATTTAGACGTTGGCCAAACAATAAAATAACAAAGTACAAAAATAAATTTTCCAATTATTACAGTATTATATATTCTGGGCATTAACATAAATATTATAGTACTTACTACATTTCGACTGATATTTGCGTCTTAATTATGTGTAGACGATTGATGAAGCGCTATACACGGTAATGATTCGTTCGTGAGTTTTCATGGAATAATCTCGCTGGCTCTCCGTTGAGCGATGCCCTGTATGCCGTCCATGCGATATCCGCACGCACTTATTGGTCGAGATGAGAGCCTGGGGCTATGAGAATGGTACATCTTCAGCTTATACTAGTTAGCGGAGCCGACGAACACTTCTCATTTGTTCAGTTCTAATCAAGCCGCTCTTTTCACGGAATCGTACGTAAAACTTGATACTTTATGTTAATAATTATTCATTTTATTTTGCGGAAATGAATCAACTGTCGAGATCTTATTTCAATGAACATCGATGTTACAATTGTTCCCTCCTCTAATTGTAATCTAATTCTCCTCTAATTCTAATTGTACTCTACAGAGATAGAGACAGAGAAGGTTCGCTGACTACTGATTATTAACTTCTAACTTCTTGTAACGCATTCCAATTTTTCATATTTTACCAGTAGTAAGACGTCTATTTAATATTACCATTATATTTATTACACTGCATATTAAATTTGTACATTTGAGTTGATCGTTCATTTTTTTTTTTAATTTGAAGCTAGACTTTGCTAAGTCCATTGCGTATATATAGTAAGAACTTATTTTTGGTATTGTTACTGAAATAACAAAATTATAGCAGTTAGCATGTAACATAATGTGCGATGTTTAACAAGTGTGGATGTTTCCGCTGCAAATGCGAGGCGAGCAAAAGTAGGCACCGATGAGCGCTCGGGGGCCTGTCGAGCTTGAAAAATTACTACTCTCGTAAATATTTCTTTGAAATGCAATTTAATTTAATAATACACACTTCAAACGCGTACTTACAATTCACTGAGTTTTTTAGACAACAATAACTTATGGCAAACAACGTTTCTCACATTTACATATATTTGAAATGGTAAACAAGAGCATCTTAAGCCGTGCGCCGTACTCGTACGTAAAACGAACGCTTATCAGTGTTTTACGAAGGCGAGGCTCCTTTTTCTTAGCTTGAGATTCCCATACGTCGTGATATCGACTGAGAGCGTCATAAAAATTGACACTGACAAGCAAACCGAAGTACTCGTGTTACCGTATAGGGCATTAATTTTACGGTCGCGACGAGTAATTTACTTTCTCGGAATGGTGCAAGATGTATGAAGGGTAATAAAGTGTTAACGGTGTCCCGATACTAGATCATGCGATGTCATGCAATATACAAGTATACCTTGATTTACTTAACATTTTTATGTTCCTACTTATAATATTTACATGATTATTAATTTTAAATTTACTATCGTCACCGTATCGCCCTAGGCTACCGCAAACTCTCAATAGATAAATCTAAAAAAATATTCTCCTTACTTCATTATTTATACATTTTAGTCTTATTCCCATTTTCAATATAATTTCAAATTTATATGTTTTGTTATGCTTTTTAAAAAATCCACTTAGTGAATGAGATAATTCACGCCAAATTAATCAAGATATTGGTATTATATAAGTCCAAAGGGCAGAAATATTTAATCATATTCCACTGTTATTTGGAAGTCTCGTTGTAACCATCGCCTTCATATCTAACATACTCGTAAGATATCCGAGATCACATCCTTGTGTTACAAAATAATTTATGCCCTATGTGTATCAGATAACTTAATACTCGATATGGAATTACATGTGGGTAGATAAAATCACAAATGAAGGTTAATTTCAATATTTGAGTCGTATACAATAAACAAATCATCGCGATGGTATCTCGGATGATCAGAAAGAACCGTCTATTATCTATGAATTCGACTGGACGCTTGCATTGTGTCGATATTACCCAAGTTGTCCTACAGTCAACCTGCATGCAATGATCGATAAGCGAGTTTCTCGCCAAAAATCCAGCCTATCTTCTTTGATAAAAATATGTATTACAGATAGAGATCCTATATTGGCAATTACGCACCATTATCTCACTGTATTTACTTTCTTTAGTTAATAAAATTATTCTTTCAGGTATTTATTTATGTTACTTCAATGTGCACTTTCAATTACTTATTTGCACGTTGTCTAGTCTTTTAAAAAATTTCTGACGAGACTCATATGTTAACCCATTGTTAACTAGCAAATTTGGTTCGATCTGACTTCTCGCTCTACTAATATTTATAGTTTATAAATGGAAATATTTGTAGATATAATTTTTTGAGTAAGTTTTCAAAATTGGCAACGAAATTATTGTATGCACGAATGTTGGAGTATGATTCGTAAATTTCCGTCCATTAATAAAGAAGTAATTGTATATTTGTTGAAACACCGCAAATTTTCGAATACCTTACTGACTGTTCGATAACGGTCAAACTAGTTCCTTAGTGCATAGGCATTGTTCGATACAATGCTAATTATAGGTGGTGGCCAGAGTTTGTTTAAAATTGATTTCGGTGGTGATCGTCCGCCAGATAGCGTGGTCGAGTATATTTTATTATAGCTTAGGACAACATAAGCCTTAGGGCGAATACAGCTTAGTTAACCTAAAGTGTACGGCAAAACATCTTGTTCAAAAAAATTGTTTTATCTTCATAAAACCAATCAAGTTAAAAAACTTACACAAAACGAAAATCTTCTGCTAAAATTGCAATTAGAGAATTGAAGTTAGGAAATGTAGATTATGGAGAAAACGAAAAATAGTTATGTTAATATTGTTCAAGAAATAACAAATGATTATTCTGATAAATATGTAGCTACAAATTTGTTAACAGCTAGGTTCATTTCGAAATTCCAGGTGCGAAATATAGAATTTTGTTATTAGAGAGCGTGTTGCAGAGCTGACGTCATAAATTTAAAGCTCATTGTTCCAGTGTGAAATACTGGCTTTGGGTAGGCGAGGAGCTAGAATGTCGCGAGGCGCTGACAGTGCGGCGATTGCAGATAAGCGCCGTCATAAGTCCCCCATCCGCCGCGTGCGCAAATAACGACAAATCGCGACTCGATCGCAGGTTGGCCGCACCGAGCGCGCGCACCACGTCACAACAATGCTGATGCGCCGCTCGATCGACGCTACTCGATGCGCGTGCGCCGTGTTTTATGCAGACTTTTCTACAATCCTTTACCGTATTTTGTCGAGACGCTGACAAGTTAAATATATTGGGAGAAGAAGCGATTTTTGTCTAGTGAAGCGGCGTGGGGTAGCCGAGAATTGAATGCGGTGTTGCTATTTCTCGATTATAGACGCGTTGTTTTTGTTATAGATAATAAAGGACATCAACAAGGCTTTTTATGCTTCAGAAAGGAAAACCAATAAAACATTTTGCATAAATTATATGTCACTAGACATTTTTTTATTATTATTTAAGTGATTAAGTATTCGTAACATAATTATTTTATTGATTTTATTATTGTATCATTTTTCAATGTAGAGCAGATATACATTAAGTATACTCGTTAATTAAACTACATTGAGTTTCTAACATTTAGATTCCCATTTGAGAACACAAGCGAATAGGAACTTGTTAGCAATTTACTAACACGTTCGTTTGAAACTAAAAGGTTCTTAGCCTTATACTATATAGACGGACAGATAGATACTCGCTAAGCGGAAGAGACTACATTCGCAGTGGGTTCATAACTCAAGGTAACAATATGGCGCACAATTACAAGTCGCCGGTCGCCAGGTGACGATGATAAATGGGTTTCCTTGGGCTAGGGACACACGCGGGGCATTGTGCTCTCACGCGCATTTTCACGCTTGTTCGATGCCATCATAACAAGGCCCGCCCCGCTTCTTATTCCACTCTATACAACAGGTGAAATTGAGATTGAAAATATAGCTTACAGGGTCTCAACCTGTGGTTAAATGTCTAACTTCGGATTTGTCTCAGACTGGCTCATTTTATCAGCAACAATTATCTTAAAAGCGATACTATGATAAATGATTCGTAATTGTATTAGATGCTGTTCACACTGGCGCAGCTTTCAACGTGCCGATGTTTGGAGCGTTTCCAGCCGTCGCATGGTAAATGAGTAAATGTTTGGGCACATTGTTCTACGACCGGTTGTGACGGAAACGCAGCGGTGGGCTGCTACATTACTTATACATGCGCCGACGCACTTTAGCAATCAGCATTAATCAACACGATATGCCTGCGTGTCTCCTTCGTCCAGACTCATTGATTTGTTTATTTTCGCACTGAAAATATGGTTTGACGGTCAGTTCCTAGCTCGCGGCGAATGTTGGATTTGTGTTCCTAGCGTTCATCTAAGATAAGTGGACAGGTTATATTGTTAACACGCTGACAGCAATAGACAAGCAGTTAACGCTAATCTTAACATATTGTTACATGTTCCCATAAGGAATGCGTTGACAGAATTAAAATTTATTTTCATGACTCTCATGTAAACTGGGATATAATTTTGTTAATAACTTAATTAGTGAAGTGCTAGTACAACTAGTTAAAAATGCCTCGTGCTCTATTTAGTGGAAATCACAATGGCTGTGAAGGGTAAGAGAAAGCGGGCTTGCGCGTCATTGTCCTCGTGTCGACATGAACACGCCGTGATGTCTTATCGCCCAAAACTCGAGGCCCATGTAAAGCATCTTCGTTTATCTGCCGATGCTATACTCGTTGCACGGAAACATCTTGTCACTCGCGTAAACTCGCCATGTTTTATTCCAACGCGTTCAGCGCCGATACCTTAATAAAACCCAACAAGATTGAGCAATAAAAAGTAATTTATTTGATTGTAATTTCAAAACACAAAATGGGTCTCATTTTGTAATATATTTTTATCTCAGTGGTTTTGTATTTCTCGCTTAAAGGGCACGTCTTGTATCGGTTTGCCCACTGATGAAGCGTTACACTTTTGGTTAAAGTTTTGATGGCATGTAATTGTCAATTTTGAGAATAAGATATTACAATATCTTACCACAACTGTAATAGCCTTTTACAGAAATACTTTTCGAATCATGTTTCGCGCCAAAAAAGTTTTTATGTTTTTACTAGAAATGTGTCAATACCATACGTGCATATTATTATACCTACATATTATTTGATATTGTTAAAAGCACGTTCAAATTTTTCCGTCCTGTACATGTTTACATGTTAACATTAGAAACATTAGAGATAAAAATAATCTTTAGTATCAAATTTAAAAGGTGCGAGATGCATTGAGATGCTGCGCGAGGCGGGCAGACATCGCTCTCGCACTTCTCTCGAGCCGGCGTCGAGTACAATGCGCAACTTCGATATTATCACCGAACCAATCAATTTGATCCCTCATAAAAAGTTCTCGGTAGGCAGCTAGCTCGTATAATGCGGCCGCTGTATCGGTCCGTCGATCCGTGCCTCTGGTAGCCGGACTTTCCATATATTTTATGAGAAAAGGATATGAGCATTGTTGTAGGACACCCTGCTGGGCGCGCACCGGGTAAACACTTCAAATTACAACTCAGCTCGGACAACCTCCTCGTGCACGGCCTCTGCCACGTCGGAAACCGCGCTTCCAATATTACGCTCCCATAAAAATAAGTCTTTGTACGTCCACATAGTACTATTTACGTCGATTGGTGGTAAGCATTAATTATATATTATGTTTCACCTACTTTTATTACAATTAAAATAGTTTAAATGGCAATATAACTACAATCATTAACTATATTATTATGTTTCTTGATTATATTTTTTCAATCTTACAAAAATATTTTCGGTGTGGTTTTAAAGGCTTTTCGATTTCCTTAAGGTACATAATGTTACATATTATCATAATTTTTTTACAATGCCAGGTAACGTTGTATTAAAGGAGGTAGTATACGATCCAGTCAGTCGTCTAAACAACAGATAACATATAAATCACAGTGTCGTCATTGCATTTGCATATTAATGGTACATTTGAATGGCTCATTCAATTGATACAGGGTGGTACAATAGGACCGGGGATTAAAAAGTACCTTTATAATGGTGTCAATTATTTTCGCAACATTTCCTTTTTAATTTATTTACTTTTGGTTATCGTTTTCTGTGGAGAAGAATCTTCTAAAGGTACTCAATCTTTTGTAGGATTGATCGGGCAGAGTACACGGCATTTTTAACTTAATATTTACTGACATATCGGCTACGACTAAGTGATGTATCCTTGTGCTATTTTTCGGGTAGCAGCTTCTCAATCCATGAGTGTCGATAATCCAGTACCTACAACAAATAAATTGTTTAAATACATATTAAAAACATGGCCTTAGCGGTTTATCAAAATTAATCTTACTCAATATTTTTGCTATAAGTCATACGTTAAATATTTTCTATAACGAAGTAAACAGGATTTCCGTTAGTAGATTCCTCAACCTTGCTGTTGATATAGTTACTAAAGTCAATTTGTTGACACTTATGTAACACACCACTATTAGCTTCCGAATTTCTAGGAATTTTTTTTACACATATGTACATACTATTGTTTATGATACGAACAAAACCTATGCTCATGTATGAAAGTAAAAAATAGGATTTATAAACAAACATAAAATATTAAATAATAATATTGCGCAGAACCCTTGAGATGAGTGCTAAGAGGGCTAAGGGAGAGGCTCGAGATCGGCGCGAGGTGTTACACGGCGGGTATAAATAAAAGAAGATTGTCCCCAAGGACCGCAGGCCATAACGTGCCCTTTACTCCACTTGGACCTCTTGCCATATTTGATATGGGTATCATTATATTCATGTGGTTTGGCTTCGTTATTTAATATCATTATTATGTTATGATTAGCAAATCTTAGTAAATGTTTCTAGACTTTTTTAATAACCCTTCATTAAGAATGACAACTTGGAAAACAACTTATTTATAATTTAATATTGAACGGGTTTTTCAAGTTGCATTTTTTAAAAATCAGTTTCAACTCACCGAAAATTAGGATGTTGTAATAAGATATGTCTTAGTTAATCTAGTTTAAGATTGTAGAATTTATAAATAAAATAATATGTTATGTGGAGATCAAAGTGGAATACAGTAAAGCTTGCACGATTAGACGTCCCCGCCCCGCGCCGCCGCCACACGCGCGTCCTCCAAATAAAAGTGCTGTGTTGTCGCGCGCCAGAATTACGACGCGATCCTCTTTTATTATCTCTTTTTTAATTCAATTTTACGATAACGTTGCGTACACACTGACTGATGTAGTTCGACTTCACTCGGACTGAGTGAGTCGGGCCGATTTTAACAAGTAGATTCGTCTTTATATCGGTAACATTTATGTTTGTCTATTTTCGGGTTTATTTTGTACTTATATGATATTTTATACATTAAGATTATGCACATAAAGACAGTAAATCCATATTTCTGGTTACAACGTGGCGTTTATTAAATATAGTGTAAATGAAGACGATATACGAATAGATCATTTTAGATACGAGTAAAATTCCAAATTTGTTGAATTTTTAATAACCCCATTGAATTGTTCATCCCTAGAGAAATAAGCTTTCTTATTTATCGTGAGAGGAATTCTCGGAGTCTTCTAAGTCGGTGCGCGGTCTACTCTCCTCATTTGCATACAAGCTACGATTTGTGTATTGTTAATTAGAGCAACTCAAACAGGTTCCGAATAATGCAGCTCGCGCCTTGGAGACGGGTTTACTAGGCCTTCTTGTTGTGCCATTATTGTTTCGTCTTTTATTTAAATAGCGATAGATTAAGGCACAGCGTGTGCTACGATACAATTGACCATAATTAACTTTCGTATGGAAATTTTGTCGTTGTTGATTTATTAGTTATAGCTCTCCATTTTAATGTGTTTGAATATGTGTTATGAAAATGTAATAACAAGTTAACGATCCCTGACACACAATCGCATATATAAATCGATATTTCTTTATTAATATTTAATTGTTATAAATTGAAAAGTAATACATATTTAACCATCCAAATTGTTGTCGCATACAAAAGACATCAACGCGGTTAAAACACGACTTGTATTCTTCACGGGAGTTCATAAGTGTTAATTTAAATGTTATATCAATAAAAATTCTTATATGCATATTGTATATATATACCTACTTTCTGTAGGTATACTTAACTGAAATTTCACAACGTCCTAGTGAGTTAACAACTCAGAAGAATCGCATCTTGATTTAGCATTGAATCGAGAGCGCGTTGTTCAAAGACGGCTGTTCAACAGTCACTCTGAGATAGCTGGAAGAGCAGCGACTGAGCAAGTGATGCAACAAGCGAGGCTGACTCGAGAGCGATCGTAAATTCGTCCTAGTACCTACCGCGCGGCGGGTCGCGCCCGCTCCAAGCTCTCCACGACACATTTTATTGTCAAAACCCATACCAAGCTGCCTTCTCTGATAACTTTATTGTTATTTACATCACTGAATTATCATTCCGATAGCCGTTGTTTTACATTTGTATAATGTCGTGTCAGTGCCGGCCTTTGTATCTAAATTGCTTAATTGGAAAGTCTCGGAGAAAGGACGCTATGCCGATACGTGTACAAAACCAATTGTATGTAAAATTTTCTATATTAAGTACGTAGTAACTTATCCCACTTTCATTATGCTTAAAATGAATGAAAAAAAGCTTCATACTTAATCGCTTTTTATCGCGTCAGGGCAATTTGTGCGAAATAAAATTGCAATAGCGATAACTTTACGAAGAATATTACGTGGGTATTTGCACTGGCATAATTAAATTAAATGGTCGTACCTGTTGCGACCGCTACAGCACCATGGCGTGCCTTACGCACGTGCGAAGTCGGGCACAAGGAAACCGAATGCAAAATATTACCATTATCAATTGGCAATAAAGAATGAATCGATTGCCAGGTGAAACAAAATATTGAGTTGGGTATAGCGCGCAAATGCAGTGGGTGTCCGTTCCTTGCCATTTACGGCCTGCGTCCCGCTCCACTCTCGTCTCTTAATACCATATTTTATTCAACAATGATCGGATTGTGTCGTGAAAGAAGATATGCTGTGCCATGTTTGCTTTTTGCAGACATTCCCATTTACGTCTCATTTCCGAGCCGAGGCGACAGTAATTTTATCATTTTAAAACTCCAGAACTCGACCGTGGGCAAAGTACCTGGTGCTGAATAAGACTTTACGAATTTTTAAACGCAAATAAAGTCTTAATAAACACTTTTTATGGTAGCCTTGTAATTTTATTTGCATGCAAAATAGGGATCGTGGCGCGTGTTAAGCTAATAAGGAACGGATGACCGCTCTTAACGATCCTATATACCGATAATAATATTTTCTGCCGTGTGGTAAATGCAATCACGCTACGTTAACTTGAAAGACATGGGATTCTGCCAAAAGAGACACAACGTTGCTATAAACATCCATTTGCATTCCGGCATCGTACCTTTTTTCTTATGGAAATCCTTAGTTTTATATATTATATATGAGTGTACTATTATAAAAAGGAGAAAGAACGTACTGAAACCATGACCTTTGGTATTTCATATAAATCCATAGGGAAGCAATTTTTCTGTGTAACATCAAATACAGCTTCAGTTCTATTAAAGGCTGTTATCTTTATATATGAATTATTCGGACCGTGACTAGTTAATATTAGGTGAGCGGGTTGCGCCTTTGATTAAGTAAAAATGAAGATTTAAAAAAATGTGCAATAGCACGGAACTCTTTGTTATACGTAGGCATTCCTTTGTAAAACTAGTATCGCTTTTACTTGAAAGTGGACTTCGAAAAGAAGTTTCCAATAGCGCGTTTGTGGAGTCGATAAAATTGTGCTCTGCATGTTGCTTTGCAAATGCGGCCTATTTAGACTTGGATATCGTCGCAACGAGAATAATGTTATCCCGGCACACCTCAGCCCGTGTCACTCGCAAGGGCGTGTCAGAGATAAGTTTACATATTCTGTATGCATTATGCAAATTGAAGTTTTATGTTAAGCTGGCGCGGGGCGGCGGCGCGAGCGTCATGCGACATTTCACTCCGTCATTGGTGCAATGTCAATCTCCACTTAATACTCGGCCACTGACCACTAACCTTTGCAGTTTGCTGCGTATATGCGAAAATAAGTCGATAACATAATTATAACGAAATAAACCGTGTTAATTTTACATTACGCTTAGTTGCAATCCCGAAGTAAGGGTAAAACTATAATATGGGGGAAAAATACAAAACTTTTAAATTTACAATGAAAGCATTGAATTCAACCTTTAAAATATAATTTAATAATACATTGAAATACATTCAGTATTAAGTTCATGTCACCGATTACTGGTCGCCGGTTAACTTATAAGTTTATAATGAATCGTTCTATAAATTATATATCGCGTTACGGTAATATAATACTGTCGATAGGTAGGCTTAAATAAATCGAAATTATTGTTACATAACAAAATTGATTGCTGTTCAGAAATAGTGCTAGCAAACGCAATTACCAATAATTCAGGAACAAGTTGGCCTTTCAAATTGTCATAAATAGTTGGAGGTGTCAAATACAATTTTATAACAGGTCGGTGGAGCTCGCTATAGGACTTGTTTAACCGACAGCTGGTTACATCATGTTTCTCTTGAGCGAAAATACTCGCTCGTAATGAAATCGCAAACAATTCATCTGCCAACTAAAAAGTAAACTACTCTCAAAATAAGAGTGGCGTCGGTCATATGGATTAAGAACAATTGTATATTTAAATAAAAAGTATTTTAAAAATAACATTCGCTTATGAACACGTAATCGTTTACTTTCTGATATTTACTCGTTCGCGAGGCAACAAGCTTGCGACCCGTCTCGCTTGTACTTGTACCACTTTAAGATTGAAAA
>DWUN01000695.1:0-20506 GCA_018249975.1 Passova gellias
ATAACATCACGCCAGGTCCCTAACGGGGTAGGCAGAAAGCACCGAGTGGCAAATAGCTCTGTCCTTGCAAATAACTCTCTTCATACATACACGCCGAAAACAATTTTTGTACAATTAGCATTTTTGTATTATGTTATCCATCGTAATATAATATGAAAACTATCTATAAAACTATAAAATATCTGATTCTGGCATTCATTTCGCTCGCTACCCTGTTAATCGACTAAATAATTCGTGCACCTACCAGCGCTGGTGGGCGCCTGGCGTTGTAGATTGTTAAACGGTACGTGCACGTAATCGTCTTTGCTCCAACTGGACACGCACGTAAGATCCGACGACGGCGACACACTCGCAGATTGCGTCTATTATTTATGGCGAGCGCTCAACCCCCGCAATTTCGATTCGGAACCTCCCTTCCTTCCTTTTATTCCAATTTCGCAACGTTAAAAAAAATACGACGATATTATTGGACAAGTCAACTTATGACCCGACCCGCGGTCAAGCGGAAGGGCTGATTTTTATTTCGCCTCGTGACGCTAAACTTTTCCAGTTGTACTGGCGCCGTACGAATAAATTAAAATAAAGGAGCCAACGATGTTGATATTCCAAATATGCTGCACTGTTTTCGTTGAAAAATCAGAGAGGGCAACGCATAAATTAAATTCCGAGACGTTCTCTCGTTCGCAACAGGGTGGTTTTTTTTTTCGTATACGAGTACTACAACAAGAATTTAATAACGAATGGCTTTTTTCATCCATTTCCTTTACGTAAAACAATGGACGAGAAAATTTAATAAGAGTGCCCAATCGACAAACGGCAACATCTGTATATTTAAAACGATATTATTCTTATTTGAATATTGTAAAACCTTGTATTATTTTTACTGCTTTCGCATCGTTATTTGTTATTCAACAGGGTATGTGAGCTTTATGCAAGCCAATATCCGCTACGAATACTTAAAAAAACTGTTATCTTTTGCCGTGTACTTTTGTACATTCAAAAAATTATTTTGTATGTGCCGATTTTCTTGATAAATGGTACAATTTACGAAATTATGTTTCCCGTTTGTTTCAAACAATAAAACATTACATTACACAGAATGTCGCCCCGTCAAGGCGTAATCATTTTAAGACTTAAACGCATGAAAGTTTAAATGGGAGTTGACCTGTTTGCGAGCATAACGAGCTGGATTTTTGCATAGGCTCCATTTTAACTTACCATCGCTTACATATTTATGAGTCTTGTTTCAGGCGAGCACAGAGCGAAGCGGAGATCGCAGAAAGAAAGTCAAACATTAATGAACGCTTAAATATTCCGGACGTGTGAATAAAGAAATGGATTTTTACATCATAATAACCTGGACCTTGGGATTGAAAGCATTGGAATGTAAATTAAACAAGCATTATAAGGTATAAACTGATTACGCAAACTTTGAATGAGAATTAGTTACGTGAAGTTCTGTGCAGCGTATTTTGAATCTACTTTTGCATTATTTACGAGTGCTATTTCGCACGGACGGTCGGTCGTGTATTAAGTACATTTGGCTTGCGCTTGTATTAAAAGGCTTGCGATCTAGGTTACTGCATAGTTGCAACTTTAATTTTTAATACGTAACATCACGCCTGTAATCCCCGAAGGCGTAGGCAGAGGAGTGTAGTATACCCCCACATTTCACCAGTTACGTTAAGTCCCACAGTGGAATAGGTGGTGAGCCTAGTGCTATGCACCGGGCACACATCCAGACTCTGAGTCACTGCTGGAAATTCTAATTAATTAATTAATAATTAATTTTTAATATTGGAAATTATTGTGTAGCTGTACACATAACGCGAGAAAGGAGATCAAAATAGTATATACCAACAAGACAATACACCTATTTCACTTTAAATTTAGCCACTGTCATAACTTACGGTAAGCAGATTATTATTATTAAATGCATTAAAACATTTTGTTTAGGGTTAACCAACTAAGCACCACCCACTACTGGATCTACTTTGACCACTTAACCTGATGCTTCTTCGTCAATTTGCAGTGGAGCAACGTGGCGAGATAGTGCGATATAAATGGGATTGCAGTCGGAGCCGTAGAAATCGAATAGTGTTGTTTTGTTAAAAACTTTGTATTAGAATAAATATGTTGAATACTGACGTCATAACGAGCGAGTTCAGTGTTAGAGTTAAAGTTCAGTGACAGCTGTGTTCCAAACTGAGGTCGAAGTTTGAGATACTAATGCCCTATTAATCGTCGGTTCCAACAGTTTCCGGATCTAGATATCTAATATATATAAGATATCTAAGATATAACGAACAATATCGAAAACCACCACGTTAGAAGGCATTCTTAACTTACATATGTATACATCTACGTTATGTCTAGAGTCCTCTAAGAGTCCATTAAGCTGTTCTGAAGAATACTACTATCGTCTCTGTTTTTATACGAATATAGTAGAGAAAGAGCGATATAACGGCAACTGATTTAAATGAAATAAACCTACTTGGTTCCGCGGAAATCCATTTATACTCGAGCTGCAGTTCAAAGGTGAAACCACTATCAGATGTGCACCGGACGTTCCTCTCTTTGAGTTATGGCCGACCAATTCCGGGGAATGTATTTCCGGTGTGTGGCCGCGGTTAGCCGACACTGGTCAGCTAATCGCTCAATGAATCATTACTAATCACTGACTTATGTAGATAGTATGCAACCAAGTAGAGAGTATGATGTCCTTAGACCTGACGCCTCATTATTACGTAACGAGAATAAATAATTTTATTTGTAAATTTAAAAAAATTATGTGTATATTGATGAACTTTATGTTCATATCTACAGTATTTGCATTGCTAGCAGTGTTAATCACAGACTATTAGAGTACTAATGACTAAGTGAAAGATAATTGTTCAAAATATAACGGTAGTAACGTCATTTAATGATTTCTGTCGTGCAGGAGCTTTTTAGCTTAGCTTTAGCTTCTTCAATGGTCCTGCCTATTCGAACCTGGGGATACTCCGGTGTCTCTTTTACATTGTGGATTAGATAATTGTTTCTTTCAATAATGTGGAAAATTTTGCACAAACAAAAAAAAAAATTCAGTTAATGCGAACATTTTACCAGTGTTTGTTAATAAATTTAAAAGCTTTTGTCTGAAAAAGTGCCCTCGAAACTCCTTTCCAATATTATGAATATTAAAAACTTAATTACGTTAATTACCGTAAAATAACAAAGAAAGTCTATTATGCGTTGCTATTCAATTTTACCGCGCTTTATAAAGTAATTAATTCACACGGAAAAAATTATAATCATAATGTTTAAAAATCTTTGTTCTCAACTTTATGTAGATATTGTTTGACAGATTTTTTTGCTAATTAAAAATCAGATCGAAGTATCAATGGAAATAGAAGTGTCTAATATTACGTATAGTAGACAAATTCGATATATTTACTTTCATTATACACTCTTTGTTAATTTTTTATCTTGTTTCGTCTTATTAAGAAGTACTTTAAGAAGAGACCTATTGGTCCACCTAACTAGGAGACCATAAATAGTTTGATAAGGATGATAAGTACTAAAATTTTTAAGTCTATTTACATTTACCTCTATGATTATTCTTACGGTTTGGATTTTTTGAAAATAAAGCAGCGCTCGATTTCTTTACGTTTTATAGCTAAACAGAACAGTTTGTACCGTTTTGTGGGGGATTGTTCTGAATAATTACCTACGTGCAGGCTGACCCCTCGTTTTAATCCGAAAAAGAAGAAACTCCAACCGTGCGTAACAGCTTGAAGTTACAATTATTTATAGTCAAGATTTCGGCTCTTAAAAAGTTTTTCCATTACGAAACTGATCCAAACTGCAAAAGGCAGTGTAGCAGTACATGAATAGTAACGAGCTCTGATCTCATTTGGATTTGGAATTGCTAAGCGTTTTGCCCTTTTTATTTAATAAGCAATGTAATTAAACCAGGCTAATCTGATATGAATGGAATTAGATGTGACCCTATTAAAGTTGGAGGTTTATTTTACTTACCCAATTAAACATGTAATAATAGTACTTAAACACTGTGTAAGTAGACATAAATGTTACAATATAAAAAATACTTATATTAATTTTACTGAGTTGGACCAAATTTGTAACTACTTATAACTATTGGACAAATTAAAGCATCTATTCAATAAATATTTTTAGAATAAAACATATAAGTACTTCAAACTTCACAACACGCGCACGTGAGTTTTGTTGCTATTCGATTTTAACAGGCGTTAAAAAAATTTTTCATTGCATTTTACATCAACCATTTCTGTATGACGAAAATAAGAACGAACAAGCGCTATATATCCATATAGTTGAAAATTTAAGTGTCTTCAGTGAAGAGAACCAGATGGTCCCGCGGTGAAGAGGCTTCGCCACCCTGCCACATAAATTACGGCTTGTCGAGCCCTTGTTACAATATAGAGAACTCAGCGACGTTATTCGGTGTAATAGCAGCCTATTAAGTCACTAGATTAGACAAGGGTATAAATTATTTTAGGGTACCCATGAGGGTCTCAGAAAAACTGTCATGTTATAAGTAGATAATGTTTTATATGGAGCTAGGTAAATGTCAAGTTAAATAGCACGTGAATATATTTTTTGTTTTCGTTGCAGTGCTTTCATTTTATATGTTGTATATTGGAAACTATAAGCTAACCAGAATAATTCTATCTATCTAATATATCTATACAAACAGTAGAGATTGACAGTGATTAAGAATCTTGACCTTTGTAATTTCATTACAAATATTCAAAAAATAAATATTAAGATACATATTTTGGGAATAGTCAAAATAAAAATTTCAATGCCAAACACAAAAATGAAATATCTTTTCAGTTGTGTATGAACATTTCCGAATATGTAATTAGTAGTTAAGTAAATTAAATTGTTATTTTTATCACCTGTCGGTGACTTACAATTCTAGAATATTAATAGAATCCTTAGAGTAACGTTAGAGTTCTTTGAAAATTATTAGACTTGTTGGAATATTCGCGTTATAGTTGTAAACAGACACAAATTTAACTTCCACGTATTGTACTAGTCTCACACAGTCAAACTTGCCGTACAGCCGCCGGCTATGAGCCAGTTGAACCTTCGCTGTTATTTCACACAATTACCCAACAATCCCGCTCATGACTTCAGTTCGTGATAACTTTCGCTTATTTAGTTAACTTCAACTGACATTTGTGTGATAAAATTATTGCAACAAGCTTTCGCTAGCGGTTCCATATGTTGTCAGCACTGTATTTAGTATTATATAGATACGTTCAATTGAACGGAAGTTAGATTTTGCCTTTTTTATTTTACGGTACGCTAAGCTATTACCAAGTCAAGTATTTGACACATATGTATAGTATTCTGTACATACTTTGTTCTTTAATAGACATTTTAAACTAATTATAAGCCAAAGTTCCTTCATATGTAGAATATATATCATTAATTACCGTCATAAACGAGGGCGTAAAAATGTTAAAAACTAACCGTTTGAAATTTATTTGTATATGTGATAAGTAGGTATTGGTTGGGATCGCTTCGAACTAAGAATCTAAGTTGCTCGGTTTCTGTAAGAGGCAACTTTGGAACAATTGTTCAACAAGGATAAGGACCTAAGATAGAGTTTCCTTTTTAGAAGTGACTCCGGAAGAGCTTCAATTGCTGATGCAGCTTATTGCGTATAGTTTATAGACGCGAATCTTCTATAGACACTATTAAATAAAAAAAAAACTTATATGAATTGCTTTAACTGCAGTCAGTTTTCGGTATTGAATCTGGATAAAGTGTAATAATTTCATATCTGTATCAAATCAAGTTAAATTTCCAGATGCAATGAATTCTAATAATGTCATGAAAATGTATATTCTCCATGGTTTTCAAATTGTGGTTCATATTTGTAGATGTCGTGTCGTTTCCAGCCCCACTTTATCCAACACGCTATAAAATAACAATGTCTTGAAATTGTTCTCTGCAATTTGCGGTACAGTTTGGTGCTTAATTTGTTAGTTTATCTTCAATTGTGCCATTTGTGGGTGAAATTCAGATAAATATTACGGTTCGTTAATGTATGACGCTCGTAACTGGAACCTTAATGCAGCCGGCTGTTTGCCTTCATTGGTTCAGATTCCAATATTTAATTAGTGGCCTTCGTAATCTACGAATGTTGTTGTATTATGTATTGTGAGAAATAAGTTATAATATATTCGCTATACTTTACCAAATAAATTGGAATCAAAAACACAACGAGCAAAACAGTTTATATAGAGATCTTGTTACATTAAACCTATTCGGCGAAACAAGTTCGACATACTTTTTACATTTAAAGCGATTTAAGAAATAATAAGAGAGCTCGGATCGTAAATGCTGGAACATTGTAAAGGCTACGGAGGCTTGTATCTCTGGGGACTCGTTGTCGCTACGGCCCGTAGCAGGGACGTAGCGACTACAGTGAAAAATCTAGATCTACGAATTTCACAGAATTGCTGGGAATCGACATTGTTATAATATTTCGTATAACGTTTCGTTAAATTAAACATCGGTAATCAGAGTAAAATAATTATATAAAAACCTCATTATTTATAGACGGAAATGTAAATGAACATGAACGTAGTAACAATGATTTATCGCTATAAATCTTTATTTTTCTTAATGAAACAAGTATTTGTAATGTATATTTAAATATTCTTAAGAATAAACTGAATGTTCATTGAATAATACTTAATTGAATAATCATTAATTGTTATTAAGTTTGTATCGTTAATGACAATAATATAAATCCTTGAATTCAATAAAAAGAGAATGCAAAAGCAATGGTACATTTTAAGAAATTTAAGATTAAATTCCTTAGCATGACAAAATTATTTGAAAATGTTAAAATGAAATAAACGCAACTTGTTCTACGCTTATTTTCGATAGACTCCGGCGTTTCCTCTAAAGCCTTCTAAGGCAGTGTTGAGACGAACGTAATCAGTATCGTTCATCGCCCCACGCAACCGGTAGTTGGATTTCTTGAACCGTGTAATTTTATCAAGAGAATTAATCTCGTGAAACTTTCCCCTTGGACAACGCTCTTTTATTTTTTTAATCCAAACCAAATTGATTTCAGCTTTTTTAGACTACGACCTGACAGTCTCGAAGGTCATCTTTGACGTTCGTCGAGATCAAAGAGATGCTTGAAAACTTGTATTTCAAATTATTGATTCCATGAATATTTTATTGAGTGGATCTTGAATTAATGAAGGGGTAGCTTTTTCGATTGTTTTCATTTTGAACAATTAAAATTGTAATTAATGATGGTGGTGACCGTTTAAAATAATCCTTTTAAAAGAAAAAAATCAAAACATTTAATTAAACGCTACTCCCAACATTTGGTCCCAAATTTCCAAGATACTCGTAAATATAATAATCTACAATACATATTATTCTTTACAACATGGCGAATATTTGTAATAAAAACATATTTGGCGTATTCATGGGAAAATCGACATCCTGAAAAGGGAGAGGGTGTTTAAAAATTAAAGGCGCAAAAATGATTTGAGTTTGTAGAAGAAACTATTTCCTTCGACGCTGTGTTCAGCTCTGTAATTATACGAGCGTTATACTACACGCTAAAGGCGTTCGTTTCCTACACTAATAAAACACTGAAAACCTATTTATATTCAGAAGGGAAACTATATTTATCCCTTCATTTGATTAATTCTAGGTTATGTCTATCGATTATTTATTAACCATTTTCTTGATAAAAAATATAATATGGCAAGAACAAAAAGTAATATTAAATAAAATGCAAGATATACAAACGTAAATACGGGTACATACCAAATTAAATAAAAATATGAGTTTTAACTTTATACTGTGCATAAATACTTAATACTTTATACTGCTTACTTTATACTTTTTTATTACCTAGTCGGTAAAAAAATCATGAAACTTTGAATTTTTATATCGTTAGGTGAACTTACAGAAAGTACGTATGAATATTACAGCACAACATACGTATTCAGTTCACCCAACGCGAGATAAATCGATGCGATCAGAACGTCGGGGAAATAATATAATCAATAGTACATTCACCTACCTACTATGTACTTCTTAGGTCATTAATAACGTAATGAACAATATTTCAGTAAACACCGCATTTTCCTACCAGGCCAATAGTCGGCCTACCCATCCGTGGTACACGTAAAAATTCTTACAAATACAGTATTAGAACGTTTTACCTAGTTCGTATGAATCGGTTACAATTGTATGTATGTTTTGCCATTACCAAAACATAAAAGGTACATTACAAATTAAACGAGGCTCTATTTTTGTACATGCCTTTTTCCGTTTTATTTAAGAACGGATGTTTATAACGTAACGCTTTGTTCCTGTGAGCATGAAGGGCTCATAAATAAGGTTCAAGTTGTGAATATTTTATGAACGCGCCGCCATTATCGGATAGGGTAAGGATGTTCGGACGTTACGATTGTGGAAATCTGTTGTTGTTGGACCTTCATATATTTTTGTTGTGATTGTTTTTTTTTGTAGTCGATTTTTAAGGCCACAATTTAAAGGGAATGATAATACTCGTAAATATACCCCGTGTACTAGATGTAGATACGCGTTGAGCTAAATTGAGCTTCACTTGAACCATGGACTATCCTCCTAACGTACATAAATATAAATATAAATAAATATAAATAACTGAGGACAATTCCACACATACATTAAAGGTTTCAAAAATAGAGTGTAATAATATTGCATATAGCAAAACTATAGCATTAGTCCAGCTGAAAGAAACTTCGTAGGTTTTTTAATCCTTCTGCTCTAAAATTCTTTATAATCGCTGAACAGCAGAGGTACGATTATATCATAATATACAGCAAATTATTTTCATGATAAAAATAACATTTTTAAGACAAAAATTGAAAGTTATGAAATTGTAAACCAAAAAACTTTTTTCATTACAATATGTTTCCGTTCTAAAAACATAAAAACTGTCAAGTGTCGTGCACCTAAACTGCGAGTCTTCGCACACTGTTGTGGACTGCAAAAAGCGCTCAGCTGGCAGAAGTTGTCGCTTACATCAAATTTCCGCTTTTTATACGGAGCCGGCGATTGAGAGCATTGATCCGGCGTATCACGCCGGGCGACTTATAAAAAATTCATGACCTACCACGTAATTCATTCATGACACCTCAACGCGACGCGATCACAAGCCCGTTGGACTCGGTTATTCTTATCTCGGGCCATTCACAAGCACCATCAAACTTTTAGAACCTTTGTTTCATCCGGCCCCGCTATTTTTACCGTAGTTTCTGTTTGTAAGAAGATTTGAAAACAATGTGGAATAAAATGTTACATATGTACGACGAAACACGTAATATTTCTCTCTCTTTTGCCTTTATACAACAAGTGTTATGTAATTCGAACTACATTCGATGGTTTAGACGTACCTGTTCTTGCGCAGTCATATGTGGAAACATAGTATCTAAATATATGTAGTAACAGAAAGGTTTATTATAAATTGTAATTACAATTGTTGACATTGTATTACAGTAAGGAACGGGCAACAATCAGACCAGCTGGTTATAAGACAAATAAGCCAAGACGTTTGTCTTAAATAATGCACGAATGACTCACTGTAACAATAGTACGACAAAACTGTCATGCTAAATTTATTGTGTTGCGAATTGATGCGGATGTACCTATGTATATTAATTATGTATTTGACTACTTAGTAAAACATTTATTTCAACTTTACTCAATCAAAATAATTATAATAATATATAATAACTAAGTACAATAACTTAACGTTCGCCAGAGATCACCACAGACGCAAAGCAAAGATGCGTTTTAAGATACACCACGACATCCTACAAAGTCTATCCACTATTGCCTTAAGGATTTCCAGGTGATATTTGTGGGAGAGCTTTCAATATTAGACAGTACATTTATGTATTTTTTTCGATCTTTCCGCTACCGATACAATCTGCGAATAACTGAAAATCCTTTTCGCGACGTCTAGAATTTTCATTACGCGACAGGATAAGACGACGCAGAATCGAAAATCTTTCAGGGGCGCGGAGATTATAAATGCAAGAGCGAGCTTTAGAACCTTTTTCTATCAACGACAAGTAACGAATGTAGAGTTAAACGATATATGAATAAACGGTGAATAAAAAATGAATTATAATTTATGTTAAACGATAATAACGTTGTAAAGTAATATTAATAGTATGGAGAATTAGCAACCTTAAATAATAATTAATTAAAAATAGCAACCTATCTTTTTATATACAGATTTAACCTAACGAACGAGCAGAAGGGCCATCAGATTTTAAGTGGCCACTGTCACTGTGTTTTGAAGGAGAGCATTTTTCACGCCTTTATTGGAGAGCCTTATATCATAGCGTTCCGGGAATACCTCTGATGGAAGTTTATTCCACACTATACATACTCGTACATGCTCGATAAGAACGGACGTGCAAACCGAATTGTCGAAGACCGCCACAGGACTAGTTAAGGGATGCGTGGATGGAACTTCAATCTTCTTCGAGTTGTACGATGAACTTCCCTACGCAATAGTCCTATTGATAATAATAAGTAGTATAACATAGTAGTATACTATAGTCCTAATAGGATTGACAAAAAGACAATGTAATTTTCCTTTTGCGTTGAAACATTTACCGTTCATGTTTTATTTTGTTATTGCTTTGTAGTCGTCAATGCGATGAAAACTAGACTTAGTTATTACTTCAAGTATAAATATTTTTATCGCTTGTAGCTTACACACTCGCGGTGGTACTAGAAGGATGGCTAACTTATCAAGAAATATTTTGAGGCCCAACAGAATGTTCAATTACTTTGGCATGTGAAAAGCAATGTCTGCTAATAGGAGCCTTGGATGCGCTAAGAATGTCGACTGCCGAACATGATTGGCGTTTTCATGGAATAACTGACTTACAGCATAACACGCATTTTTCATTTTCTTAACCAAATAATGAGGGGAGAGTTAATAAACCCATTGTTAAAAAAGTATTTTAATAAGTATATAGATTTTATAACGGAATGTATAAGTTTAGGATTTTGAAGTTTTCACTTGGTCAACCTTTTATATCGAATGTCTTAGTGTATTTGTATACTAAGCAATATTTTACATTTACTCATTATGGAGTCCGTTTGCAGTAGGCATTTGTAGGTATATTGTGTGTTCCAATACAGTCGTTGATGCTATTAAATTATATCGACTTAGTCCCATAGGATTTCTAGAGAATATGAGACCAAGATAATATAGGATATATAGGAATATTATAAGCGCAGAGAACTCGTTTGCGGGTTTTTAATTTTAGATTTTCTTGATTTTACATCTTTGTGCAGAATCGAAGTTTATTGTAGCTGCTACAATAAAATTAGCGGCCAATATAATATTGACGTAATATAGTATTATTCTTTATAGTTTTGTCATTATAAATATTATTAATATTAATTGAACGACAATAACACACATACATATTTAGTAAAAATCTTACTTGATAATATGAAAATATGAAATATTTTCATTAAGGACTTTGAGGGACTATTTTCTTGTCGAAATAATCTTTTGTTAATATATCTAATAAGGCCTGTAGTAATTTAAAATATCTCGTCTCACTAATTGCTTTTCATTCCAGTCTTTGAATCTGCCAGACTGATAGAATTACGCACAATATTCGTGCCGGGAATTTGAGAGATTTTTTTAATTAATTAGCATCGCTTAATACCTAACGGCGAACGATCTTTGACGTTACTATATATTTATTTGCACCTCTAAAAGGCAACTCCATTAGTGGAATGAGCGTCGTCGAATGAATAGAGGTCATTCAGGAGATGTCGCAGTCTGTCACAAAGAGAACTGTAGGCAAAAGGAAATGAACAAACACACAAAAAGTTGTAAGTATCCTTACATAGGGAAAGCGGTGACTGTTCTGAATGTGAGCGAGTGTTTGATTTATGTTGCTCCGGTACAATTAATAACGGAGACACATTTTCATTTTTTTTTCGGTTTACGTACCAATTTGCTACAGCGTTTAATCACTTGAAGCGGAGTTTTTATTGAATTTTTTTGTAATTTATTGTACATTCTGTAAGCGTAATACGCGTAGAAGTGTAACTGAAATATTTCAATGTTAACATTTTTCTGTCTGATATTTTTTTAATCGGTGTATGTTAGAGATCTGTTTTCAAATAGTATTCATATGGCAAGTAGGTATAGCTGTCCAAACTAAGCGCTATTAGCGCTCGTATTTAACTAAGCACAGGTGCGGTTAACTTCGGAGGACTCAACTTCGATTCGGACCGCTAAAGACCAGATCATTAGTGCGATACTACACAGCGTAGTTGAACTTACTTCAGTGCAATCATGACTTAAGCTCGCAACCAAACTCACGGATTCTCTAGTAAATTAGATCATTCTCAGTTTAAAATTATGTACAATTCCCATTTAATTTTTGTGAAAAGCACACATTTTACATTTTCTTTATCGGGCTAAAGTTTTGTAAGCTCTGCTTATATCATAATCGAGATACAAAAATTCCATAATATGCTTTAATATACACAAACAATAAATATTCTTGTATACAATCATACTGAATTTGAATCGCGTTAAATCAAATCCGGATGTAGATAATCATAAAAAATAATATACCTACTTAAATGCTTACTATAAGTACTAAGATGAAGACACATCTCTAATGCTGTCGGATTCCACTAAAACTGCTTGCGGGAATGCAGACACGCACCGGAAACGAACATAACGGCAATAACGAATGCAATTTTCCGGATATCTGTGGACAGCTTAGCGCTCCGCGTCTCCGGGTCTGTCTGCCTCGTGTATTGATTATAACAGTTAACAGACGTTTGACAAAGAACATACTTAATATAATGTTTATGAATTTCAGAAATACTACGCTGTTTGTTAATAGTTACCTAGATTACGTGTGATGTTTTTGGAAAACGGCACGCCCGGCCATCTGAACCCAAATTAGGCATAGCCCGTTTCACGGTAATCGGACAGCTGATATATGCATGTTAGATAACTAAAAACGTACTTACGAAGACCTAAATCCCTCTCACTACGAAAAGTGACCCAGTCCAGCAGTGGACCAATAAAAAGGGTTAAAAAAAGTGCTTATGAAAACAATGTTACACCCAGATTAAAAAAATAATCGTGTTTTATGACAGATTAAACAGTGAAAAATTATTTTTTCCGTCAAACATCGAGATGATTAAATGTTTTGAATAACTTGTCTGGATTAAGCGCCTCTTCTTTGCTGTAAGTAATCGTGTCATAAACCAACAATAGCATGATTTCGTGCATATGATAGGTATGCAGGACAAAGTGAATATGATACAAGGAGAGTGCAGGGGCGCACGCAGCGGACGGGTATGCGATAACGAATGCAATTTTCCGGGTACATGCACAGCTTAGCCTTCTTGGAACTCGGATCTACCTGTACAATTCCACGTCTAAGGCCGTACAAAAAATATTTCTGAATTAATGTACAATATGGCATGAGTAAACCTCAAAATCACATCGTCTTGAGCACTCTTAAAAAGGTACCCTTAAAAGGAGAAATAAATAGAATCTACATCTAGGTGTGAACATGTCGAGTGACATTTGACATTTTAATATCACGTATATTGCTCCTTAAACATAATTAATTGTGATCGATTGCTGTGGCAAATACCCTCAGTATAATTATATGCATATATCGTATTGGATATGTATTTTTGTAGGCATATTATATATTATTGTATTAAACATGTATTCACAAAGCAAGTATTGGATATATTTATTATATGCGTATTTTAAGCAATACATTGCGGTATACATACGACCGCTGCTCTTATTACAATACGCAAAATATGTAACATTTGTTGGTGGATTTAGTACTCTCGTAAGTCGATAAGCATACCCTTATTCCCTTCATAAGTTTGATGTGTGGGTGGAATATTCTCGACAATAGAATCTATGCTCCAGGGATCAACTATTTAGAGCGGATAAGCCCCTTTCATAGAAAAATTAACAATACCCAGCACTTTTATGTAAATGCAATGAACGGAACCTAATGCGTGGTCGAAATTACCCCAAATGAGAGATTATTGTAGGGATACTCATAATGGAATATGCTCTATCAGCCAACTGTTTGATGTAAATTTATTATCCGATCAATTTTGTTTCGAAAGGATGGATCCAAGAGATATGGCATAATAGTATGGCATAAAGTAATTTGTTAAAACAAAAACACTATCACTTCTTCCTCGATGGATTTTTAAGTTCGAGAACAGACTAGTTCAATAAGTAGGTATTGGAACTACCTCTTTATATTAGCTTTTTAATATTCCTTATTTTTCTTCTGGGAGCTCTTCACTACTTACACACAATATTACTTCCTAACCAATCTGTTAACATTATAGTTCACGATAATGCATGATTTTTTCATTTTTCCTTCTCCCAATATTCTTGAAAGGTATATTTACGCATTAAACCCGAAAATCGATTGGACCGTCGCCGTATCCCCTTCCAAAAACTTTCTAACGACATAACCGCGTGCAATTGATATGCCCCAAGAGTAGGCCCATTGTAAAGAAAGGAAAATCCCGAACCGAAAATCTTAGGAGCGTTAGGAGTCTCTAGACCCTGCATCAGTATTCAACTCGTGTCCCCTCCCGGTGTCGGTTGCCTTCCCACCCCCCTGCGGTAAACTCCTTCAGTAATTTGACTTTGTTGTTATAACTCAGTTTTAGTTGTTTGTCGCCGTTGGCAGATTTATTAGTTTAATGAATCGTGCCAGTCAAAACGTTACCCTCATTATTAGAGGTGCAACGATACTGTTTCCTGTGTTTTACTTGTAACTGAGATTCATGATTGTACTTTTCTGCACTGACTGTTTATATTACTGAAACAACGTTTATATTAAATTACTATAGTCATTCATGGATATATTTTCATGTTTACTTACGTTATTTTCTTTAATAATATATTCTTATTTTCTTTTGAACAATAAATATTCTACAAACAATACTTTCACGAATAATAATATTGAACCGTGTAGGGCTTGTTTACGAAAGAGCTTCATAATAAAAGTTGTTTAGTTATATATATTGACAGGCAAGCGAATTGAGTGACACCGATCCCTTCGCATTTATTACAAATTGAAAGTCCGACGTTCAATTCTCTAAAACTACGGTAACATGTAATTCCGATGCATGCGTGAAATTCTATCAGCGCACTAATGAAAAACAAGGTACGGTGCGGTGTGTACCCGTATTTTGGATTGGTTCCATTAAATCAGTGCATTGTCGTAGCCAATCCTATTGAAGTGAATGGCGTGCCGCGTACACCACGCTGGCTTCATCAAATTGCATTGAACGGACGTTAGAGCACTCATCGAGCGTGCCCGTTCTGAGGGTAAAAATTTGAATGGAATACGTACAGGGAGAGATGAAAGGCCGGTGTGACGCCCACTCCGCTCTTCAGGCGTACTTCCGACCACTCGGACGTTGGTCACAATGGATCGGCACGGACTCAATCTGATATTGAAATTGGTGCTGAACTAACGGTGATATCCTTTTATTGGAACCACGGTATAATACGAAATACGAAATCCTAACCCACAATTGAAGCCAGGTTTATTATAATACGTATTCCAAAGGACGTCTAGCCATCGAAATAGATGTCATTGTTGACAATATAATTTATGTCCGTAGTACGCGAAAAATAAATGAAACTCATAACTTATTCAAATAAGAGTATAATTTTTAACACCGAAATATTAATCTGCCAGCTAATTAGATTATCCTTACGTTTATTATCCCCGTAAACGTTGTTGAAGTCCCAAAAATATGGCATTTTAAGCCGCCTTAGAAAAATAGCGATCGCAACTTTCCACGGGAACGTGACTCGACTTCCAAGTACCCGCTGTTGTCTTGAAACTTTGAAAATGGCTGCGAAAGCGTATATATATTAAGTTAAATTTTCCTTTCGTCTGTGTCAAATCTATGATGAGGCAGAACATTCACAGTCACGGAGGGTCTGTCCCCCAATCATGACCCCCGTTCATCATTAATGATGCCATCCCTCATGTGACGGTATTATGTAGGTTACTGTGCAAACAGATCTCTGGGGTGGTCGGCCGCTGGATTCCCTGTGGATCAGAATAAATTTAGATACAAGGTTAAGACGATGTTATTATACACTTTCTAATTAGTTACGATGACAAGCTTTCTATTTTTATTGTATTTTATAATACATCTGCGTTTGACAATTAACTCGCCGAATAGTAGACGAGGATCAGTTTAGGTCTAGGATGTAACAAAGTTATCTAGAAAGTGCATATGTACAGTGGTTTTGAATAATCTCATTCAGCATTTTGTCGATGGTTCAAAAGAGTATTGGTATCATGTAATAGCATTTATTTCAGATATTTTTAACAAATAAAATTGAAATAAGTTATGGGTCATTACAGGTTAATAAACAAAATAGAAATATACAATGTTTAGGTTTGTAATGGAACTAAATCGCAGGTAAATATCTATTCAATAATAGAGAATTAAAGATTGAAATTGATCGAAAGTTATTAAAAGGTTTTTATATAGATAATCTAGTGAAGCTTCTTTATCTTTGTTATTTATAATATGCTATAAATAACGAATAATACAATTCCCACGGCCAAGCAATGTTTACATATTAAGATAATGTACCGCGATTCTCTTAGAGCTGCGAAATTTATTGCCGGACAAAATTAAATGAAAGCCAATTTAATTGGGCATAAAATATTTAAGATTATACTGACAAAGGATAATCCTTACCCTTTTTCATTCTTGCAATAAATTAAATATACTTGTGTTACTTGATGCCGCATGCCGCGACCATTAGACCCCCACTGGAATAGATCCGAAATCTGTGACCCCAACATGAGCAAATTCTTGAACTTGCCCATGAATTTTGAGCACAGAAATTTGTGCTCTATTAACATATATTTATCGGTGCCGTTTGTTTGAAATTGAAATTTCCCAATTCTACGGGAGATAAGACTCTATCGAGAACATAACAAGGTGTAGATACGATCTCATCAGTAGTAGGGAAGCAGATAACATGGTGACCTACATCTCTGGAGAGAGACTAAGTTGCATTAGTTGCATCTACTGGGGATAATATTTATTGGGTGCATTATGCACATGACACTTTTATGTTGTCGGCGTTGCGTTGATAGTGAAGTATTGTTAACGGTTTCCTTTTCATTTAAATGTTATCGATTGCGGGTTAGATTATGATATTACATAAACATACAGCGACATAAATTATAATATTCTTTTTGGATTTGAGATAATATTTGTTAAAAAATGTTAAGTTTCCAAACCCTTGGCTAATATTGTAGCGCGCATAACAGACGTCAATTGTCGCTATTGATATTTACCATGATTTTATGATTTTTAACTATGGGAATCGTGTTTAAGCATTATGTTAAAATCTCTGATTAAACTACTCGTGATATTACAATGTGTTAGCTGATTCTCTCACTGCGTAAGTGAGTTTTGAATAGTGATCAACTTAAATATAATGTTTAATCGCCATTTACAAAGCACGTAATTTCATGTTGCTTATGTTGCAGGTGGTTTAGTACAATAAGTTGAAAATCAGACCATTGTCTGCTCGGCTATACGAATGTCTCGGCTAAACAAATTCTCCGGTAGTGTTCGGCCATGGCGTGCCATTACAATAAAATTAAGAGAAATTTAATGTCTTCTCCCCTTTGGCGACAAACGCAGCTGCCTTCTATATTGTCTCCGAAATTACTGTTTGGATTTCACTACAGTGTTATTTGCTCATGCAAATCAGCATTTTGTTTTCATCCTGAAACGAGTTGATAGAGAGGGAATTGAAAGATGGGAAGGACGAAACACGCTCTTAATACCGAATATGAGGTGCCAAAGTCATTTGACACTAATTTGCATAGACTATTAAGAATTACCAGCTGAGTTTAATATATTCCTCACTATTTAACCACTGCCACTTTGGTTTAATTTAATGTGTAGCATCTGAGCGCGATATGTTGGATTAGTTTCAATTATCAGCATCACTATGAAAGGATCATTTTAAACTAACTTAAGATACGTCCTACTATAACTTTACACTTGGGAATAGATGAAATGGTTATTTCTACTCGTAATTACATAAAACACGAAGGTGTAACTTCGTACAATACCTAAATTCCGGTACCAGTTATAGTAACTGAATTTTTCATGAGGCTATTAATCTTGTGTTATTCATTCGAACAACAAAAACAAGTTGGTCCCGTACATCATTCAACGTACACGTGGCGTTGGTGCTGGCGACGCGAAAATTGGTAAAAATCAATAAATATTGCGTCCCCTCTAATGCAATGATGGATTGTCGCACTTATCTGCCGGCGACATCGCTGACCGGAGCGCACACAGTTATTTTTACCGTTTCCTTTGTAGGGCTTAGTGCTTTTGTTAAAGTTTTCAAATCAATACTGAACCTTAGCTATGAATACATAGAGTTAAGTATGTAATGATAAAACGATTTGTAAATGTCATTTTTATAAAGGGTTTCCAATCGGTCTAACGTGTGAAAATTAAATAAGCTTTATTATAGGGACAACTTTTTTTTTTTATTCTTAATTTTATGCTAAGGTTTGTGGTATACTATTTTATTCTCATCTCAGTACCTACTATAGTCTAGGTCATCGTTTGGTCATATTAAACCATCGGTTCTGGTTATTACTTTTACTAGATATATCGTTTAAGGGATGCCGAAACAGCAAGGTACAATAAGAGCCAGATCTTTTGGCAGAGATAGGCCCGGGTTCAGGGAGTTTACTTAAGTTCCAGCCTATACATGCTAAATCATACATTCATAAAGTTTTAGAATAAAATTCTAATATTTTGAACTACGAAGGTATGAAAAAATATGAAAAAAGAAGGTCGCTGACTGACTGACTGAGCGACTGACCTACAGATTAATGCATAGCCGAACCTACTGAACCTAGAATACTGAAATGTTGCGTATAGATGCTTAGTGTAAGAAATTTTTGAAAATCCCTCTTTAAAAGGGTAAAATAGGGGTGGAATGATTGTTAGACAACTTGTCTGTTTGGATGCTAGACACCCGATTCTTAAGTTTACACTCGTGTTTAATATTTAAAAAATTAATACAATTAACAAAAAAACCTCGAGCAAAAATTAGTTGACCACAAAGTATTTTAATACAAAAATGTATATAAAAATAAAACAAACATATATCATAATAAATACAAACGCTTAGCTAACATGCAAATAGTTCAACGCCCGCCAATAAATACTGTTTTTCTTGTCACGAACATCGGCATAAAATACTTAGTAAAAAACGGATTTCCCTATAGGAGATCATAAGTAATCACGTATGCGACACTTTCGTGTCTAGACACCATACGTAGGGCGTTCCTTGCGGGTAACTTCCATAACAATGGCACTCGACTTGACATAGCCGGGTATCCGTATTTATTGGATGTACGCACGCAGTGTCAACTGAGATTGAATGCACGTAAAACGAATGACATGAATCACAGGATTTAACATTTTATGCAGGTATACCTACATTTTATAAATATAACCGGAACAAATAAAGTAGAACTTTCCGATAACATTGAGACGGATGCTTTTAAGCAAAGAACGTCCTTACCAAAACAAAGGTCACTATGCAATGTGTAACAGAATAGGTCTATTTCTATATTCTATTTTATATGTGGTCTATGTTACATTTTAATGTAAGTGTGCGGTGAGTATTTTTTTATTTACATATTTATGCAAATAAATGTCTTTGTCTCTGTCTTAGGTATCCACTGCCAGTCTACCTGGAGAACAGCCAACAACTACATAGGTTTTAAAACAGGCAATGAAAGTGGTGAATACAAAGAAACAGAATACAAAAAAAAAACAAAAAAGTAACTTGCTTGTAAGGAAAAAAAGTGTTGTCACATAATTAAGGTACATTTTTACTGTACGGATGAGTGGGCCATCGCTGTGTAAGTTAAGGTTTGTGGTTAGTTAAGTTTACCTAAGTTACATACAGGGTCACGATGGTCGCCACGCCACCCCTAAGTTTAGGTATATTTTAGCTCTTTTAAGGGGCATGATTACTTGGATCGTATGATTTCACCATGACTGGTTCTATGTTCGTTCATCACGTGTGCAATATTTGGCGTACGGCAGTTGCCATTAATTTTTGCATTTGACTACGAGGTGACCTTATCGTAAGTATAGTACAGTCCCTATTATACTATGTAGATCAGTGTTTCCCAACCTTTTTTAGGCCATGCCCAACTTAAATTTCTTTTTTAGACTATGCCCCACCTTAAAATTTCTAAAATTTTTATGCCCCCCATACATAATTTTTAACCTTTAAAAATTGTCTCGTTCTATTAAGAAATATAAATGGGCATTGTTAAATTGCCCCCTTTAC
>DWUN01000696.1:0-20504 GCA_018249975.1 Passova gellias
ACTGGTGAAATGTGGGGGTGTACTACACTCCTCTGCCTACCCCTTCGGGGATTACAGGCGTGATGTTACGTATATACTACCTATTATTTATATGTGCTATTTACTAATAGGTCTGAAGTCGGTGCCAATTTTTTTAATTTATATTTTAACTAGCTGACACAGATCGGCCAGGTGTGGCCGAGATTCCGTCGCATGAGCGGCATAGATCCGTCCTAAAATAAATCCAGGGAGCCTAGAAAAAGTCAAAGTGCCCTTTGCCTTAAAGCTTTTGTTCAGACGATTATTCACTGCGTCGCATCTAGTAAATGAATGTAAATGTTATGAAAAAGAAATGGACGTTGCCATTGGAGTGCGGCGGCGCCGGCGCTGGGCCCGGCCCTCGTCCGGCCCTCGTCCGGCCCTCGCTCGGCCCTCGCTCGGCCCTCGTCCGGCGCTGGACATGCGACAACCGTATTTGAGTAACGCGTCGCTCCGGGCACTAAGTTTTAATCGATCTACATTTCCAATAAAGAATATGATATTATATTCCTGTGACTTTGTTTCGTTTCGTAACATAACAGTGGCCAACTTATTGTTGCAGCACGCTGTCCGGTACGTCCAGTTCCGTGAGGCTATCGTGTTCGCGTCAGAGCCGCCACGGAGCGCCGCGGGGCGGTCCCCTTCGCGGATACTTAAAATACATTTTGTTAAATGAATATAAGAAGACTGCTGAAAACAATGACATTTCTCTCTTAAATGAAATAATATGGTTCAGTTTCGAGTGTTTTTGACCGACTTTAAAAAGGAGGAGGTACTCAATTCGTCTGTATTTTTTTGAAACAACGTCACGTTACCGATATTTATTTATGCGCGAGCAGAGAGAAGTGCAATGTGAAATACTCGTAACGAGCATTCTTTAATATAAACGTCATCTATTACCCTTTTAATCGTTCACACGCAGGTAATGCCCGACCGCCGAACGAACGATACCGGAGTACCGCTCCACTAAATACGTATTTTAAAGTACGTTCCTTCTGCTTTTACAATTTAAAAGTAAGGAGACACATTTGTGACGTCGTAATAAACGTATTCCGAGACCACGCGCCGGCTCGTACTGCCCCAGCGCGATGTAATAATGTCTACTTGTTGCAAATTACGAATCAGCAAAACATTTTTCCTGAGTTTATTTACCTTCCGAACTCACACTTCGCGGCATACGCGCACCATTATTAGTTTAAGCGAAGGGCAAAACGAAAACCTCTCGACAAAGATGCGATATCCTCGGGTATTCCATCGTTACGAACGAGATCGTTCCGCACGGAACCGTCTGCCGCACTCCGAGCCCGACCAGCGTATCGGGTCGGAGCGGGGGCTGATCGCCGCAGCCGACGTTCCGATATCGCTAACGATCAACGAAACGGACTCGAACTAGAAACCTCCCGCCGAGTTCCGCCGGCACGCGCGCTCGAGTAATAAATATAAAACCGTAAATACAGATTTCAGGCGAAGGTCGATCGCGATTTAAATATGCGTCACGATGTTCAGATTGCCCGGGTGACTAGCGCGGCTCCCCGGGAGTGAGCGCGTAGGCGCAATCTATTATTCATAAGTCAGAAAGAGATGACGGGTCGAGTGAGACGTACATGGTGTGGGATTGTAGTGTCTGTACATTGTGGCTAATTTTATAGACAAGAATTTCGACTATTATGAACCGGAAAAACGACGCTGACGGCGGCGTTCGGGCGAGTTGCGGTCGCCGACGGTCGGTCCATTCTCATTGACATTACCTATTGGCACGTGTAAGGTTCAGGAAGTGGTAGAACCTGTATACGGTTCGCTCGGGGATGTACCACCGCCACACCTATTTTTGCCGTGAAGTAATTGTTTTTACAATTTGTGTTTCGGTTTGAAGGGTGCGGTTGCCGGTCCACAGGTATACCGGAGGCGACCGTCTCAGTCCTCGAGAGTAGTGACGCGTCCGTGACGGACCTCTGACAGGGCAGATAGTAACGAATACTAACTGCACTTACACTAACAGGACTAATATTACTAACAGTCCCATCCCTACAGCCCTATTAGAGGTCCGTCGCAGATGTCCATGGGCGGCAGCGGCCATTCGTGACTGCTGTCAGCTCGTTCACTACTCTCATAACATAAAAAAAAAAAGATTTTTGTATTACTGCTCCGATTGCATCTATTATTATATTTTTGTTTTTTTTTATATCTACCAACTGTTAGTAAATAGTACTCGTGTTATGAACTATTGCATATCTAGTCTACTAACATTTTTTAGTTTTTATATTTGTTACTTGTGTACTCATTTATAAATTTGTATATTTTTTTATTTATGCGGTTGAGACAATAAATGTATCTAAAGTAATATATTTCTTCATTAGAATTAATCAAGACAGTAAATCAAACATGTTTATACTATATGACTATCTTAAGGGTCGATGGTTTGTTTATGTAAACATGACATTTTGTAATTGTCCACAATCAGCGTACATTCACGTTCTTCGTGACGTAGCTACATCCTACATGTTGTATTGTTTTCTCAGGTGGCTCTTATTAAACAGCACAGATCCTGCTACCGAACTGCAGTGGTTAATTTATGAACTGCAATCAGCAGAGTTTAGCGGTGAAAAAGTTCATATAATCGGTCACATCCCGCCCGGTCACTCTGATTGTCTCAAAGTTTGGAGTAGAAATTATTACGCAATTGTGAACCGATACGAATCCACAATCACTGCGCAATTTTTCGGTCACACTCATTACGATGAGTTTGAAGTTTTCTATGATCCCAACGATCTCGGTTAGTATCTGAAAGCTTACTTAATACATATTTTTTTATCAAACCGTTATACAACCAAGATTGGACATCAATTTACCTTCGCAGTTATTCTGAAGTCTCCTTTGATTTCAGGTAGAGCTACAAGTATTGCCTACGTTGGGCCTTCTGTATCCCCCTATTATGATTTAAATTTAGGGTATCGAATATATTACGTAGATGGAGATCATGACACGACCACTCGAGTAAGATTTTTTATTTTATACAGAATCAAATGTACGTATAAGAGCATGCATTCAAGAATAAATTAATATTAATTTAAAGGTATTTTTGACCCTGAATATTAAAATAAACACACATATAAAATCATTTCAGTACAACGATGTTATACATTTCAAGACATCGAACAATTAACCTTGTGCTTGGATTAAAAATAGTATCTACACAATTTTGTTGTTATGAATCATTGTATGTTGTAAGACGTTTTTATCAATACATACCTACAATCTGACATTTCAGTTGGTGGTCGATCACGAAACATGGATTATGAACTTGAAAGAAGCTAATCTATTCGGTTATCCCATTTGGTATAAATTGTATTCGGCGCGTTCTGCATACATGATGTCCGCGTTGCGACCGCAAGACTGGGATAAGTTTATTGATGACATGACGGCTAAGGAGGACGTCTTCAATTTATATTACAAGTAATCTCAAACCATTAATATCTTAGAATCACATACATCAAACCTACTCTACCTCTATTAGCGCTAGTCCGTTATCGACAGCTCGGTACTAATCGTTTTAATAAATATTCAGTTTAAATAATATTAAGTCCGCAAGGGCAGATTGAGTGAAATTGATAGTCGGCATGTAATCGCCACCCATTCAAATTTAGGTTAAGTACACGAGGATCTCCATATATCGATAATGTAGCGTAGCAAGTTTCACGTGGAAATAGATATTGGATTAAATAAATAGTAACGCGTAAATACAAATATGTGAATAACGATTCGTGAATGTCGGTGTTACAGATGTTATTGGATACATGCGGGTGCCCTATTTTTGACCGACTTCAGAAAGGAGGACGTACTCAATTCGTGTGTATTTTTTTTTGAGCCATAAATCGTAATATGTAACAGGCACTACTGGAAGAGCAGCCCGCGGCGGCCCAGTTGCGACGGCGAGTGCCGCAAGCGGCTGGTGTGCGACGCGCGCTCGGGCCGCTCGCACGACCGCCGCGCGCTCTGCGGACACATCGAGGCGCGCATCGACGGCGCCGCGCCCACTCCGCAGACGTGGCGCGCTTGGTTCTATAACGGACTTTCCGTTTCGTAAGCTATACTCTACTCTTTTGTTCTCGCCTTAAACTGTATGTCTTCCTACAGACGTTAAAAAAGCCAACAAACTGTATATTCATAACAAAAATTTTGGTCGATGAAATAAAAAAAAACATAATTTGGTTGATTTTGTAACAAGGTGGTGGAACTTTGCTTCTTCTTTAGGCGTCATTGGACCATCAGAGACAATACCCCACATATTCTGTATCAAATCAAATGGAATTTAGAGGCATAAGATAAGATCCCATACAAATCACATTATATACAAGGTACCAATGAGTATTAACATACTGAATTTATGATCTTAAAAAAATTACTTTTGTTCTTACGCACTAGCGCTTGCCTTTGAATTCTTGCGTAATTAATTTAGATTAATATACTCGTTCCGTTTCTACCTTCTGATTACTCTTGATCGCTTATTTTGTTTTATTTTGACAGAACTAATGTACCGACTGTAACGCAAACCTAATTGGTGGTGGAAATGGCTTATAGGTTCGCACGGATGAATCGGTGAATCGAGGTGAAAATATACCTACATTATTTTATTTATTAATATCTACCCAAATTGTAAATATCTGCAACCGCATCATTCTTAACTAAATAATGTAATATTAATAGTTATTACTTCAAGTTTGTAGAGTACATTTATAAGCACAATATAGTACGATGTGTCGCAAAAAAAAATAAGCCGAGCGTGGAAATTGGTCCAAGAGTAACAATTGTGTTCATAACAATTATCAAGACGCCCATAAGTATTTCAAAAAAAAATTGATGGGATAGTAGGAAATTATCATATGTTTATCTTACAATTATGATTTGGATTAGTATTACGTAGTTCATGGAATTATACAATGAACCACAATTGAGTCACATAGATTTCAACCTCCCATTCCATAGTCTGAGGTTCGAATCCTAGCAAGCGAATTTTACTTTATGTAATGTATGTTGAAAGCTGTGTGATGTTGGTCAAACGACATTTGGCCTGTGTAACTGACTATTGCTTTAAACTTTGTCATTAAAAGACACTTTGTCCAACAATGGAACAACAATAGTATTGATGCTCATGATTGTTTTAAACATGGAATTTTATGTTGGCAAAGTATGTTAATAAATAATAAATACACTTGTAATATTAATGTCCTATTGTAACGTTTCCAGGATGTCCATGCTTATGCAAATACCTCAAGTGGCTTATTCAATACCAAAGTTCGTGATGGGCCTCGGTTGAGTGTGGGGATGAAAATGGGCTAGATTTATCAAGGCCACTACCACTCTACTCTGTCAGAAACGAAAAAATCACTAGCCATATAAGTTTGAAACTCCCTAATTTTTTACAAAAGACTGTAACTAAAAGACATTTGAAATACTAATTGTGACTGGACTTGTGATGTAATAATAATTTGCGCATACAGTTATTTAATAAAATGTTTAATACTGTTTGCAGAGCAAATAACAACAGTGTTGTGAAATGAACAAATAATGTAGGTGATTATGGATGGCTTAAGTGTCATTTAATTGTTATTTATTAATGATAAGGCGTTTGTAAATATCATTTGTAAATGTGTAATTAAAACTTTTAGATTTTCATAAGTGTTTTATTATTTTTTCCATTATAAGATTCAACCAGCGATAGAACGCTAACGTTGATCTTAAGAAATACTATTACAGACATGAACAGAGAGCTTTGCATTGCATTCCTTGCAATTTCCTACATGTAACACATCTAACTACATTCTACATTCTAATACAAGAAACACAATTTTATTTTGTAATCGTGCTTTTAATATTGAAATCAATTATTTTCAATTGAATAAAAATCATGGCATTATTTCAATTCCCTACATAGGTAAATTGCTATAATAAAAAATTCTAATCAATTTCACTTCAAACATCTAGTTAGCTTCAGGGAACTTACATAAATTGAATCGTATTTAAATTAAATGTACTTTCAATTTCCCTGTCACTCTTTTTCCATGGATGATTATTTTAACTTTAAGACACCCAGGTGGTTCAAGTGAAAGTGATCAAAATTCGAACAGTTAACAAAATAGGCACCTAATGCAAATAAAATATAGTTCTAATTTAAAATGAAATGGCCTTTTATGGCATCAATAATAAATCAATTAAAAAACGATATATTTACAAATAAATAATTGAAATTGAATATCCATTGTTTGACATTAACATATAGGCACCATGTAAAATAACCAATGTGTATCAATTTAATTTCCTTAATACTCGAGTTTTATTGTACTTAATGACCTGAATAAAATTTAAATGTTATAATTTTTTTAAATATCATCACTTCCGACCAAAACAATAGCAAAATTACATCACTAAATGTACTCATTATTCGATAATATTTATTACAGAAATGTTGAAATGCCCTTAAACTCAATTAATGTGTATGAGCAATCGGTACAAAGTATTTATTATATTGCCAAATTTAAAAGCACAGCAACAAATGGGGTGTTTAATGCTGTGATAAAATTTGATAATTTGTCACAGTCGATTTTGATATGAATCATAAAAGAACACAACACAACACAAGTTACTTCTGATAATATAAATCCTTAGATACACTTGTGACATACATAATACACAATTTTTCATTAAGTGTTTAATGTTTTTGTGAACAGCAAGTTAATCAAACAATACTGATAATGCCGCACACAAACATTGTGCTACATTCAAAATACTAATAATATTAAATGTGTGAAATTGTGGAGATTGTGAGTAATGTAGTTCCTTCACTGACATCTGCGAAGTACAATGAAAGATGTTTGCATATTAAAACGCAAACATTTCATATTAAAACTCAAACACTCACAAGAAGATCAAAACCTTAGTTTTAAAAATTGTAATTAAAATAAATTTAAACACTATGTACAAAATTCCTTGAGGTAGAGTTTGTGCAGACTATGAAGACCGAGACATGAACAGTAGTATACAAATATTTTTTTATTCTGGAACACCATGCGGAAATTAAATATCCTCAAAAGATAAGAGGATGACCTACAAAAGTATTAATTTTAAATATCAGTTACTACTTGGTTTAAGGAAAAAAACATAGTGCAGTAAAAACCAGTATCAATTTAACAGTTATTTGGGACTAGAGAATTTTAATGAGTATTCAAACAGATGGCAATTAGAACTTTATGTAAAAAAAAATGTGACTACACGAATTTCTCTACATACTTAATTTCGGGGCTCTCAACCTTAACTAAAATAATCCTAAAACACTTCCTAATACATACATAAACAGAATAGTCAACTTATTGTCTTCAAAGTTTATAAGTCATACTGAGGTCATACATGTGAATTGTAACAATTAATATCTATATTCAATGAAATGCAATATTGGTGATGTTTAAATAGTGCTGCCTATAATTAGTATCATACAGTAGCTAAATGTTATATTAAATTGCTAAAATTTTAACTGTTGTCACTTTGATTCCTTATGAATCCAAATAGATAATATTCGGGCATTCATTCGAGACTGACTGCAGACAACAAAATATATTTGTAATTACCTGCGTATCATTGATGAGACATAAGGCAAAATGAAAAAAAGTACATTGTTTTTTAAATTTTGCAATCCAGTGCATTTTAAGTTTTTGCAAATTTAAATTTTACAATTAATGGCGAAAGTCACAATCAGCTCCACAAGACAATAATCTCATTCCATCCGTATTTCCGAACACTTCAGTAAAATTCACGACAAGGCCTTCATTTGCATTGCCCAAATACAAATTGAGACCTCAGTTATAAGGAAAAATAAAATATTGTTATGCATAAGTAGTCCTTGTATAACATGATTAAGTTGTATACCATGAAGTATCTTCAATTTGTAATGTGGGAGTTTGGACCTATTATGGTAGTATAATAGTAGATTACAAACAATTTAATCTGAAATTACTGAAGTGCCAGTAGACCTAGACAGAATGAAAATGTGGATCAACCCTTATGATGAGGTGTTCATAAGTAGAACTAATTGTAATAATAGAATAGTCATAGAATTAAAATTACATTTTAGAATAGTATGTAGTATAGTGAGTATCTTAAAAATTGTGTTATTATAAATTTAATAACAGCAGTCTTTACTTTTTTGACCCATAAACAACCAAAAATAACCCATCTGAACTGAAGTTTAGCAACAAAATCACAGTAATGCCCCTGTAGTTACACAATTTCTTAATGCAGTATAAAAACCGTAAGTAAAAACAGTCCTTTGTCGAAACTTACATTATTTTTATTTAACTTCCTACATTTTAAACTACTTATGTGATAAAAACAAAACATAATCTTACACACACATTAGTTTTTCATATATTAATGACTGTTTACATGTATAAAAGAAAAAAGTGCAGATAGCAATTTCAATTTCTGAAACAGTAGCCTTATAAAATTATGGCACATTCAATATGTTATATACTAGAGATTTTCAGATCCGCACAATATTACTGTTTCGAAGGTAGTGTAGCTAATTTTCTACTGATTTCAATACAGTAATTGTATGTGACACAATTTTACAATGCAACATATAAACATTAAAAAATTTAATTTGTCACATGTTCTATTGTACTTAAAGCTTGTTGAACTTACATATAAATGTCAGAATAGAATAATTCAAAACATCTATTTTTATTGTTAGCCTATTGTTTTACTGTTAATTTTTTTTAAATGGCACTATATCAGACACTGGGAGTTCCCAAATTATTTTAATCTCAAATAACGTACACACTAGATAATAAAGTAAGTTTCATCTTTGGAGATGGAATGTGAAAATGATATTCTAAAACTTGTCACTGGTATAGTCTTTATAAAATTTAATGAGCATTAGATAATCATAAAAGTCTTCGCAAATTTTTCCTGCTTTTTTTTGTACCCACGGCACAAAAAGTTTTCTTCCGCTTCGATGGACTGGGTCCATTTAGGTCATATTGGAAGCAATTCTTACCTGGATGTCTTTCACACTTGCAAAATCTACAGAACTGGTAAGAACAGGTCATGCTAGTGCACTCAACCCACTCTTCCCCCGAGGGCTCTTCTGTTACTTTGGCCGGTTGAAGGCATCTCACACATGATAATTGCATCCGCACATCAAGTGATGCACACTGAAAATATAATATTGTTTTTTTAAATCTATGCCTTTTGTAATTTGTAATAATCTTAACATTACTAACAATCTACACATGATCAAATGATCCCAATTTGATGGAGTCTGTACTGTGGTAGCAGGCAGCTAATGAAATCTGGATGAATCTTATGCTTATTTTACAAAGAGCAAAAATGTTTTCTTGTCTGCTTGTGACAGATAAACTAAAAAACTTGTGAACTATTTTAAATATTCTTTCTTATCAAAATCTACATTATTGGGAAGTAAAATAGGCCATCTTTATTTTCAGTACAATTAAAGATCTTCATGAAAATTACAACAATGTAACAAAAGGTATCAAAAACTTGCCTAAAATACTCATTATTTGGTATGCCCTGTAAAAGCTATTATTGAGACATAAGATGATAGAAGATAAAATATTATTTTATATATATACATGTTAAATAATTAAACTGAACACATAAATATTTATCACATCTAGAAATCAAACGTACAACTCTAGCTCAACATTCAGGGTCACTTAACTAGTGCATGTAAACTTAGTTCAAATATGTTTATACAGTTATACTTTAAATAATCATAATTAAAATGTAGACGAAGCACATCAGGTTTCCAAGGACAGAGATATTTGGCACTCTGTACTTTCTGCCTAACCCGTTGGGGACTTGGCGTGATATTATGTATGTAAAATGTAATCTTACCTTTGCATATTTTTTGAACTTGATTGTTCTTGGTGTGCCAGGTGGGCTAATAGGAGAACTTTTCTGAGATTGGTTATTTAACAAATTGTGTATGTCAACGAGGGCTCTCATTTGATTACTTTCATTACTTTTAGGTGCAATGTTTTTATTCTCTTGATTTTCCTTTCTTTCTTTTAGAAACTTCATGTACCCTAATTGTATAGATTTAATTTTACTAACATCCTCCCACACTTGCAACCACAGAGGGCTGACCAGAGTAAAATTATATATATCTTTGTTTGAGAGATAACTAAATATTTTCATAATTGGTGGCATGACATTGGCGTCCCGGTATAACATTTTGATAATATCTATTTTTTGACCCGGCCGAAATTTACTTATCTGAAGAGGAAATGCTTCAGTTTTCAGCGGCGCCTCAACTGGCTGCAATGCTTGTGTATCACAAGACAAAGAATGTATTACAAAATTAAGTTTCTTCGATGGTTTCCGTAAATTTAAAGGGCTGCTTAGTTTGCAGCTACTCCTGCATATCTTCTTTATAGGTGTAGTTGGATATGACGAGTGAATATAATCACTATGATAATAACGATCTGAGGAAACATCTGCATGATGCCCTGTTCCTCCAAACGTTAGGCTGTTGCTTAGTTTATTTCCATCATTAAACTTTAGTTCTCGTAAGCTCCCAGCAATAACGCTTGTGGGGGTTGGAAAAGGACTGAAGATATTCTCACTATCATCGTCAGGAAATGATCGTTTAAGACCACGTCGCAACGCTGGCGACTCCACAAAGTTCTCATAGCTCCTCAACATACCCGATGAGGTAGTGTATATACCGTTGGACCGAAAGTTGATATCTGGTGTTACACTGCGACAATCAACATGAATTTGACCAGTGATGCAAATCTTTCTCTGAGTTAAACTGGAATTGTCGTTTGAAATTTCCGAATTCTCCAACGAGCCCGGTGTAAATGAATGATATCCACTGTCTTCGGCTTTCCAGTAAGCAGGTCCATTGTATGATAAACCAGGAGTAACTGGCTCAATATAATCTGAATGCATATCCATTTTCAATGTTATGGACCCCCTGTCGAAGCTCTAGAGACTAGAATTCATCTTAAAGCTTTTAACACTTAAATTATTTATTCTAAGGTGGCATTTTGACTAAGTAGTGAATTATTAATAGGATTCGATAAGCAAATATTACTGTAAATAACAAGTGATTAATTCATTTACGTTATTAATAACGAAACTTAAAATTAGTTACTTCAAACTAATGACAGATACGATGCAATGTAAGCGTAACTAGTACAGATTACTACAGAAACACAATTAGTTTCCCAACACAGAATATATAACTTTTTATTACTTGTAATAAATAAATGTATTATGTAAATGTATATTTTTTTTTAAACAAAGAAAACAATAAAATACTATATACACACACCATTCTTATTTTCTCGTTTTATGTTTGTTCTTTTAATAAATTTTATCTTTATTACTCTTCCATACTTAATATTGGTCAGGGTAATACAAAATGTTTTTTAACAATAATCATACTTATTACATTTTGAATCAATAAATCTTATATATTTCCGTAAACTATAATAAATTAATAGAACCTTTTCATCGGCGATAAAGTACTATCATTTAATGGACAAGGCTAACATAACATAAGGCGGCCGGGCAACCACGGAAGGAGTCCAAACGAGGAGACTTCAAAATATCCACATTGTTTCAATATTAACAATATTGACTGGCTACAATGTAAACATACGTAGTTCTGAAATGATAAACTGAACTGAGCACAAACTTGCTAAGTTGTACTTCGAAAATTATTATACCCAATGTTCCCATGTGTTACGATTTTTTTTACCATATTCCGAATTTGGTCTTAAACTTCATTATCATAAGAACAAGATTTATAGCTATTAAAAAACTAAATATTGTTATTTCAATGTGTGGTTTTATGTCGGCAAAATTTATTAAATAAATTTACTTTTTATCATCTGTTGCACAATATTACTTGTAGTGTATTTTAATCTATATTATTAATTTTTTTTTGTTGGAGTTAGGGCTTTGGCTGGGTTTCTGCTGTTATTTTCTAAATATCCCATAAAATGTTATTTACAATTATATTCGGATGCCTGAATGAATTGTGATAGTGTAGATTTAGATTCTAAAAATGACAATGATTTTAAAAGACTTATGTAGACTATGTGCGACAAAAGACGACTTTTCAAAAGATTTGTTAGATGAAAGTAACAAAAATGTCTTAAAAATGATACAAGAATTCGTACAAATTACTGTAAGTAAATAAAATAGCTAGAAGTAATCAACTGCCATATATTATAAAACATGATAATTATTTATGACAGTAAACGAATTTAAAATCAATATTTGCAAGATACTGGCTGCAATCCTTTTCATATCCCACTCCTGGGTATTGATGTCTTGCAATCGCGACAGGCCTGACAAGTACATGTTATAATAACACTAAACTTGTAATTTTATATTATAGATACAAGAAAATGAGAATATGCCCACCAAGATTTGTATTAGTTGTGAGGATAAAATGTTGTCCTTTCATATGTTTGTTTTGGAATGCTATAAAGTGCAAGAATCTCTTAGAAAGATGTATGTGGAAAGTGCTAATAACTTTCCAATTAAACTTGAGGAGGCTATTGTAGATTTTGGAGATCCATCTATAAAGTCAGAGGTACTAGTTACTTATTTTAAATATTATAAAACACCATGCACTCAACTATAAAACCATTAAAAGTTGAAACTAGTTTCAATTAACTATTAACCCATTTTATATATGCAATTAAGTAATAAATGAAAAACAAATACATAAGGGAATTTTCATGACTATTTATTGCATTAATGTTTTAGGTTAAAGATGAGCTAACTGCAGAGGACATAGTGTGTGAGTGTTTTTGATTTTTTTTCAACATGATATTGAACAATTTCTGCAAATTATATTGATCAGATTATAGAAATACATACATCAACAAATCTTACTCTTGCACTAAATGGCTATTGAGAGTATAATGTAACAAATTAACAAGTAGTGCAAGCAACAAATAGTTTTCTACTGATATTAATATTTTTATAATACTGTATATACATTGTTTGTCTATTATTGTTATTATACAAATAAATTAATCCAGCTGGTACTTGAATAGGTGCAATAAACAATGAAGCTACATTATCAGAATTCAACAGAGATGATTTTCAAAATGATGACCACCCCTATGAAGAAGAGGAAGAAGAAGAAGAAGATGATGATAATGATGATGATGAATATGGTGATGTCTCGCTTGCTCAATTAAAAGAGGCAAAAAAGAAACATGTAAAAAGAAAAGTGTTAACTGAGGAAGAAACTGAGAGGTTAAAGAAGGTTCTAAAAGAAACTGACTTTAAAGTTAAGGATTTCGTCAAGTGAGTTGTTAAAAAGAATGTATTTATAATTCTGTTGCCATTTGTGTTTTACGCAATCTATGATATAACTTTTTTACTTGACATTATTTAATGACATGTGAATATATACAATGTGAAATATATTTAGACAATTAATATTTAACCAGTTGTTATGTTTTAGATTGAAGTGTAATATTTGTGAGGAAGGAGTGAAATCTTGGAGTGGCCTGAGAGTGCACTATGCTAAGGTTCACAAAACCAAACCAGTTGTGTACTGTATTTGCGGTTTCCTTATTAGATCCAAGAGTGTTCTTTATAAGCATGTATCGGATCATAAAGTGGAAAGTAGGAAATTTAGAAAAGAGGAAGAAAATAGTGAGAGTAAACAACAGGAATCGAAGTATTCAAGCCTTCATGTTAAAGATTTTGTAAAGTATGTTTTACTGTAATTGAGTATCTTTAAATGTTTATTTTGCATTTGTTACTATGATTAAGAACTTTTTATTGTTTTACAGTTTTACCTGTACAGTGTGTCATAAACAGTGTTCAAGTTGGTACACCTTAAGAACACACTGTGAAAAAGCGCATAAAATTCGCCCAATAGTGCATTGTATTTGTGGCATCACTTTGAAGTCTAAATCAGTGTTATACAAGCATGTTCAAGATCATAAAAACCCTGATATTCTAGCGTAAATATGTTTTCTCTTCCTGTTTACCCTTTCGATAAAGAATGTTACCTTTGTTTTACTAATTGAAATGATTATTTCTATATTTCTCTATTTACATTTTGCCAGGTGTGACAAATGCCCAAGAATAACTAAAACGTTAGCAGCCTTAAACAAACATAAAATGAGACATATACCAAAAGCCGAGAGAAAGTTCTGCTGCTCATCATGTGATAAAATATTTCATACTAAAGATACCCTGAAATCTCATGAAAGATCACACATACCTATTGAAGAAAGGAAAATATATCATTGTGGAATTTGTGATTTGAAGTAAGTAGTTCTTTTAGATTCGAGGTTTTGCTGAACTTAAATCTGGTGGTTTGATTCCATTAGAATATGTAATCATCAATTATACCTTACACATTAGAGCTCAATAATGAAGTGAACAATGAAGGAAATCAAGTGAGAAAACTTGATAAAATTATAATGCAGATATTTACTGAAAAAACATGTATCCACCCTCAGCTAAGCTATCTTTAGGCGATCACCTAGAGCAAATGTAAGGCTGAATAATTTTTGTCACTGAGTAAATACTCAAAATAATGGTTAAATAGGCATCTGTAAAATATCTGAGATGTGGTTGTTTAAAGTAGTTCAATATATCTCACCTACACATTAGGTTTGCCCTTTGTAACCCCGTACTTTTAGGATTCAACATAAATAAATAAATAAATAAAAAATATAATTGTTTGTGTGGGTCGATTGACGTGGTAAATAATGTAGGTTTACGACCCGGTCGTCAGCCGCGTCCCACAAGCGCGTGGTGCACGACAAGATCAAGAGCTACGTGTGTGACTTGTGCGGCTACGCGTGCGGCACCAACGGTGAGCTGCGTCAGCACCGCGCCATACACAGCGACGACAAACCCTTCGTGTGTCGGACCTGCGCTAAGCCGTATGTACCGTGTCTGCGACTACTAATAATATATCTTATTAACAAAAAATACCGCTTTACATTTTACTTTGAACATGTATTTTTGCAATCTTAATCTTTATTCGTGAATTTATTTTGTTCATTCATTATACCATAGAATGCTATATATTTTCTTTTATATTTATTTTTTGAATATTCGGACGAATACCTGATGTTTTTAGACATACCTACATATTTAGATATACATATCTGTTGATCGAATTAATGAAAAACCTCGTTTATGGCTTTATTTACTGTAAAACATTCCAGACAGTTGATAGTTAACTGTTGTAATGGACAGCTCTTCGTAACAGACATGCTACACGATATGCTGATATTGATAAGTCTAGGTGAGAGTTTCAGTTTTTCCTTTCTACTGTTAAAATATTAATTGTATCGTTGTAGATTTAAGACCTACTCAAATCTAAAGACGCACATGGACACTCACGAAGACACGTCGTACGCTTGCTACGTGTGCAGCCGCGTGCTCAACAGCCGCCGCACTCTGCGCAAGCATCTCCTGGTGCACGAGGATAAGTGTCGCCACGTGTGCCACTATTGCAACAAGGCCTTTAAAAGGAGACAGACCTTAAAGGTATTCACTTTAGTTGTAAGAATACTAGTGAAGTTGTTCAGTCACAATTTTAACTGATGTTGCAATAATATCATATAACACAGTTCATAAAAATCATACTTTAGGAGTACCAAACAATACTTGCAATATTAACTTTAATATGTGTTTAAAAGAGTTATCGAATGATATTAAGAATTCATCATCCAGGTGCATATGTACACGCACACGGGGGACAAGCCGCTGACGTGCAAGTGGTGCGAGGAGCGGTTCGCGTACGCGTCCACTCTGCGCTCGCACCGGCTGCGCTGCCATCCCGACAAGATGGCCGCGCCGCAGCACCACGTCTACGCGTACGGCGCGCTCGACCAGCATGACGCGCACGACCAACACGACCCTCACGACCAACACGACCAGCACGATCATCACGACCCTCACGACCCCCATGACCCACACAACACGCACCTCGCCATGCACCAGGTAACTAACTTCACCGCGCAAACGACAATTTGTATAGTTAAATTAACGCCATCTAACTTATAATTCGTTTAATTTCAATGGTTTGATGAAATTCATAGATGTGTTAATTATATTAAATCAGTAGGAATATCATGTAAGATCTTTTCTATGTCTATTTCCAAAGTAGCCAGTATCATGAATGACTCAATGAAAAGTGAACATACTATGTTAGAAGGCTCAGTGATGACAACAGTTTGGTAGTTGCTACATCTACTAAACATGACATGATACGTAAAAACAACATTGTCCTGAAATTTTTTAAATAATAGCAATGAAATCTGATATCTTGATAAACACTATTATTATGTACTAGCTTTTGCCCACGACTTCGTCCGCGTGGAATAGTGACTTTGAGCAACATTTGGAGTATTTCAAAATAATGTATAGCCTATATGTTGCCGAGGTCTAATAGCTATGTAACAAAAAACTTGCATCGAAATCCGTCCATTAGTTTTTGCGTGAAAGCCGGACAACAGACATACAGACAAAAATTTCAAAATGTTTTTTTTGGCTTGCGTTACTTGTATGAAGACCCCTAAGAGTGTTTTTTTTAGTTTTTATTCAATGAACAAAATTGAACTCTTCTACAGTTTTATTATATTATGTGTAGATAGATATAGATTATTAAAGACATATTTTATGTTGTTACAGGACTACAATATGAAGAGTGATATTGTGAGTGTTGCAAAAAATGAAGCGGAGGCTATTATAGATAAAGTATAAACAGTAGTATAAATAATAGTATAAGTAGTATGCTAGACAATAGTAGTGCAGTAATAAGTTATTCGTCATCTGATGAAATATTATCACAGGATAATTTTTACATATTTTATTGACTTAATGATTATTGTAGTATTGTTTACTTAATAAAAAAATTAAACTACATGATGTTTTAGTTTATCCATTTTAATAAAATAGCGAAATATACCTGTAGCTGTAGAAACGTCACGGCGTTTATAAGTTTTCTTTTCTACCTCTTAAAATGTAATTAATTAACAAGGATGTTGATCACATTAAAGTTATTTCCATGATATTAATTTATAATAAATAACTCTTAAATAATTCTGCTAGACTTGGGTCTTCTCAGATAGCGATAAAATTTTACGTAGTTAACCACGCTTGCCAAGTGTAGTAGTATAACAGTCATATTACCACTTATCTGTGACAAAAGTGTTGTAAAAAAGTCTTAAATTAAAGAGGCCGTTTTGACATAATATGTTAATGCAACGTGATTAGAAATGGAAGAAATCGATAACAAAATAATTCGATTTTTACGATTAATCGATTTAAAATAAAGAGTATTTATAATCTTTTATATTACTTTTTGACATACGTTTTACACGGTTTAAACAATTAGTTTTAATGGTGTTACATGTAGCAAGTAAAGATGATATTAATATTTTATTTAAAGAATAAAAAAATTACAACAATAACATGTACTTAAAATATTGTAGCTATAAAAAAAGGTTCAAACACTGATATGGTAATGGATTTTGAATCATTCTGAATATCAACAAGCAATTACAGCTCTACGTTTTGACATCTTTACAAGCCGTCTAATACAACATTGTAACAACGCCCTACTAAACTTTCCGATGCAGTATAAATTGTTTTATGGAGAGATTTTAATTAAAGTAAAATACTAAATCGCTTCATAAATTATACTGTTTGCTGTTGGTTACTAATAACTGTATAATTTTTTGCTTAAAACCCTCAGACTTTTCGGTCTCGTGTTCGGACCTTCATACATTTCATAATCCTGCGAGAGAAACGTTAAAACGGTCAAATTCAAGTTAACAGAGTGAAATATTAAGTTTTTGAAATGAAAATTAGCTTTATTTCATAGTTTTTAACAGTTCCTTAGAAGTTTTTGTATTTAACTTGTTTAATGATCATCGCCCTACCTTTTTTAAATAAATAATCGTATACCTATCGTTACGACTCAAAGAATTCACTCGATATATGATCATAATCTATTTGAAATTTCTTTAAAAAATATTCCTACTCAGTTTGACAAAATTGAATAAAACCCATTATGTACAGATTCATTTAATAATCTTTTACACATGTAATCAGGAGAAAGTTGTCGTAGAATTCAAATACAATTTGTTTTTGAATTATGTTTCAACTTGTCATCCGTACCTGTATTTGGTAACACGTCTTTGAAGGTCGTTCAATATTCTTAGAAGCGTTAATAATGTATTGGACTTGAGCCAGCCACATAAAACGTTGCGCAAGATTGATCTGAATAGCGGAACTTCAGTTTTTGCGAGCTTGTAGGTATTGGTCGTGGATCCATGCGGAGAAAAGGGTCGTCACTCGTCAGCGAGCTGGCGCGCGGCCAACCTCCACCAGTGCGGCTCACCCTCTCCCGCTACTTAACAACTTATTACATAATGCTACAAAAGCAATACATTAGTAAAGTCCGCTGTACTGCAATAAATACACATTTTAGTATAAACTCAAAAAGTAAAAAATAAAAGTGAAAATATAAAACAATATCTACATAGATACAATCTACATATATTAGGTGAAGCCTACTTTTGCTGTTGTCTCTCAATCAGGATCAGTGAATGTTTGTGGTATAAATGTTTCACCCTGCGAAGGTATGAATATGAAATGTTCATATGCGTAAAAGGTTTTATATGTTAACGGATGCTATTTGCATGAACATGTTTTGCATCGTAACGCCAGCTACAAGTAAAGTTTCGTGATATAAGGATTTAGGGGTGTCGTCAAAGAACTTATGCGATTAATGACTGTGAATGTGAACTAAAGAGACCATAAAACTGACTGCAACGTTATTTATATCACCAAAATTGAAAAAAAAACGTCTAATAGTGTCGAAGAAAACATAAAAGTAAACGTGGAATAATTTCATAGATATTTACTTCATATTAGTTTTATTACTGAAAATTCATTGCTACGCCTGAGGTAAACCAGGTCAGATCAATGTAGGCGCACGGTAGTGCGCCTGGACAAAGTTCCAGCTTAAGCACGTAGTATATTTTACACGAACGAAATGTTTCAGCGTATTTTGTTTTAGTTCCACATAAAATTATAAGATTTGATATGTCAATTCACATTAGTATTGTAATTACCTGTAACAAAATTAAGAAAGGTATGTCTAGTGATTTCTAATTTATTCGACTTTAGAAATCGTCCATGTTTCTATTGAGTGACTTAATTATGAGGCACTTCGCGAAGGAGTAAAAACTTGAAATTGGGAACGTAGGTAAGCTCTTAGGACATACAAATATAAAAGTCTAAAACTGCACCATTTTTACTTCGATCACATGGGGCATGGGTATATATATCACTTCTTGATAATTTTTCCATTCATTGCATTAAAAAAATCTAAATATATTATATTAATATCCAATATACCCCTCTTATATTGTCTAAGCATGAAAGATTTCCCCTACTAGAACGTATTGTTTAACTACTTTCCTGTTTTAGGTCGGTCAGGGCCACATCACTGACAGTGCTTCCTATTAATAAATAATGTAATTTATCTGGATGCGAAAGAAACATACTAAGGCGGTTTACGAGTACGCTTTCTTTACTTAATTCATTACTGGCTAGCAACTGCTAGACACAGCTAGACCGAGACACTTCTCGGGACTCGAAGCGTTATTTCTATATCAATTACATTAAATTACTGCGCTGTCCGACCAGGTGTAACTAACCAACCGTAAAGTCTACCTAAAAAGTAGGTTCACTTCTTTTTCTTGAAATTTTATAAATTATGTATGTAAATAATACTTTTCATGGTATTCTTTAATCTGTAATGCGTAGTTAAATTTCTTTTAGGCATACATTTTATTCATATCAGTATTAAAATAGCACAAATATCGGTTTTTTCTTTTAAAAAAATCACAATTACTTTTGGAATTATACCTTTAAGTACAGTGAGTTTATCACCATAAAAAAATTGCCGTTCGAGTACCTACTGCACGCTTTGCCATCCTTAGTATATCGTTGGCATAAAACACGAAGTAAAATTAAGTAAAGATACAGAGATGAGGAGGGTACGCGAGGGTGTTCGAGGGTGCGGTTGCGGGGAGTTAGGATTGCCCCCAGCAGGGGTATGCAACTTCCTTAGAAAATCTTAACACGATAAATTCTTTACGCCAAAAGTATCTGTGTACCAGGGTGAAAATAATTAGTGTCAATATTGTTAATATTTGACTCTAGGCGACAGAATCATGAAAAATGTATCCCAAAATAACTGAATATGTTATAATCACATTTCTGTGATATATTAAAATATTTAGATTATTATTACCTAATGAGGTAATTGGGAAAAATAAAAATTTACTTTTCTGCTAGACAGACTAAAAGGAAAGAATATTTATTTTACATTACATGACAATATATAAAATATATTAAATATATATAAAACAAAATATAATATATATATTTAAGAA
>DWUN01000697.1:0-20503 GCA_018249975.1 Passova gellias
CCCAACCCGGGATTTGAACCCAGGACCTCCCGATCGGCAGTCGCGCTAGCAACCGCACGACCAACGAGGCAGTCAAAAAGATATTGCTACCATATTTCAGGTTCGTCGGAGCTGTAGTTTAGATATACCAATGTTCCATCGTTTACGGCTCGTCGAGTGGCTGTAGACGCTGACTCCGAAACCGGAGGTCGCCGGTTCGATTCCCATTCACAATCAATTGTGATCAACGCATTAGTTTGTTCTGTGTCTGGTCGTATCAAAATATCTATACACATAATATCGTATGTATATATGTTTATTAGCTGTCCGGTCACCATAACACAGGTATGAAATTACCTAATTTGGAATCGGATAGCCTCGTGTGGCATTGTCCCCGGTTATTATTATTATTATACCGCGAACTAGCTGTGTTATCTTATGTCAAGAAATTGACAATTTTTCGCGACATTACCATACCGAGCGTTCGTTATCTGTGACATGAGATGCGTCAGTGAATGTGGCGACAAATTGACAATTCGTCAATATATAGAAAACATCATTTCTACCCTCAATCCGTTATATGCCGCACAATTTGCTAAATCAACCCTTGCAAGTTCACATAGCAGTGATAGCTTAGTGGTTGAAATTCAGCCTCCCACTCCGCCGGGTCTCGGTTCGATTTCAACGCGCATCTCAACGTGCGTTTTATAACATAACGTTTAAACATCATCGCTGTGACGCTGAAGGAAAACATCACGAGGAAGCCCGCACATCGCCGAGATGTTATAAAGTGTATGATATTCTCTGAGGCGTGTGAAGTCTACCGATCCGCTCGGCCAGCGTGGTGGACGCGGCCTAGATCTCACGGGATCGGGACTTAGAAAGAAACAAACGCGGCTATGTTTCGACTAGGCCCCTGTTCAATTTGCGTCAAAATATTTAACAAATTACCAAAAGATATACAATCCGTATATATTAAACTAGTGAAACAGGTCGCAAGCAGTACTGCGACTACGCGAGCAACGCCGCGAGCCGCGGCTAGTGCTATATAAACATTATTTCTCTATTAACATGATTTTCAATGTTCAAGCGGATCGCTGAGTGCGGTTGTGCGGTTAGTGTGAAAGGCGTGATGCAAATAGTGCGCTAAGAAAAATGCATTTCCCCGAAGGAATATCTGGACGACGGGATTAATAGAATATTGTTTTTGGACAATATTAGAATGCCGTTTGGTAAGCAACGCTTATCCGGTTCCGAGGTCCATTTTATGTATAAGCTATTATCGATAACATCCGATAGACAGAGAAAAGACTTCGTTAATTATATTTAATAAATAATTAATTAATATTATTTGTTATTTTTTTGATATTTATATTATTTATATAGCACTAACTGACCCGGCAAATAAATTGTAAAAATAAAATGTAATAAATTGTAACAGTATTTCTCTACTATAATATAATGGATGTCTACATACAAACCTCATGAATCACTCTATCTATTAAAACAAACAGTGACAGAAGATTTGTATATATATATATATATATATATATATTCGTATATAACGAGTTAGGAAGTCAACGTTAACAAGCGAGACGTCGTTAAAATGTCAAGATCGTCGCTAACTGTGAGTCGTGACGTCATAGCTCATTGCCGAAATTGTATACATACATAGAGCGTAAGATATACATAATACACATACGATATAAGACTTATATAGATATTTTATTACGACCAGACGCAGAACAAACAAATGTGCTGCACACACACGTTTGTCCCGGGTGGGAATCGAACCCACGACCTCCGGCTTTGCAGCCATTGTTAACACACCAGCGAATGTAATAGAATATAAAATAGAATGATAAATGCATCGTTAGGTCTGTAAAGAAGATAGATATATGACACTATGCCCTCTGTTTACCCCTAAAGAGACCTGTCGTGATGGATAACACTAATAAAACCATTACGAAGTACATTTTAGTGGTTGTTAATGTATAAATGACTATGACTTAGCCTCTGAAGAACTAAATACCCTTAAGAAACATAAAAAATGATTGGTAAATAAATAGCCGTAACATAAGTTTGAATGGACGCATGATCATAGGCGCGTAGGACGTTATGGGGGGGTGATGGTGGGGTGATGGTGGGGGGCAAGTGCATTTTTCCATTAGTCCGCCCCGATGAGGGGTGACAACTTATTAGTCGGGTTTCGGTGTAGCTGTTAACGATCTGGATTCAAATCTTAAAACTGTCAATTGTTAGTTATTTCCACTATGCTATACTAAAACACAAACAAGCTTTTTTTTAAATGAATGTCTGTCTGTCTTTGACTGCAAATTGACTAAATGCGATCGACGTAAAGCGATATACGGATATTATGAAAGCAATGAGCAGTTTCAATTAGTCGGATTATACTTTTAGCTACATAAATCACTAACACTCAATGTTTTGCGGTTTATATAATGTAGAAAAGTTATAGTAATAACTAGCCGTGCCCCTTCGTATTACTAGGAAAAAGTAGACAGCACGGTGCTGTAACCTAATCTATCTTCCCGTGAAAGTCCTATTAAAATCAGTTCAGCCGTTCCCGAGATTAGCCCGCACAAACAGGGAGAAATTTTACAAAGTTTGCTTATGATTTAGCAACGTGTAAATAGCTGTAAGCGCTTCTGAGAACACAGTTATTTCGGGCTCACGGACAGCCACTTCGATTATATTTTTTATACATTTACATTGATTATTTAACCTTTCAACCTCGGCCGTGTTATCTTGAATATTATCAATAGAGTTCATGCGAATACAAGTAGTAGTCTTATTGTGACAGTGTTCTGGATTGAAAGTAACAAATGTTTGAATATAGAAATATTTACTTTGTCGCAAATGTTACATTGAAAATGTGTATTTTGTATGTCGTGTTACTCCTGTGTACTGTTCGCTACACAAACGCACAGACTGCAATCGGTACGTAAAATGATTTTGACCGTGTTCCACCTCTGGACCGGGTCTATTCTAACGGTGAGAGTGTTTTAGGCTATGCCCACCGCGCTGGTGAACCCTATTGGTAGACTTCACGCAGCTCAGAGAATATTATACACTTTATAACATTGACTGCCTCGTTGGTCGTGCGGTTGCTAGCGCGACTGCCGATCGGGAGGTCTTGGGTTCGAATCCCGGGTTGGGTACTGCTGGATTTTTCTAATTTAGAATATCTAGTAGTGACTCAGAATCTGGATGTGTGCCCGGTGCATGGCAATAGACTCACCACCTATTTCATTGTGGGACTTAAACGTAACTGGTGAAATGGGGGGATGTACTACACTCCTCTGCCTACCACTTCGGGGATTACAGGCGTGATGTTACGTTAGTTTATATTTTTCTGCAACCGTCTAAGCATTTTCAAACAAATATTTCAATCCGAATTATAAGTAACACTGTATGGACTCATTTATTTTTATGTAGGCTTGGTACTGTCTCGTAACAAAATTTGGAGTAGGGACCAGAATAGCGACGTTAAAGAAATGACTCGAAATACCTAGGAGCAACGGTCCGTAAAATAGTTTGGCGTCCGCCTCTTGAAGAAAAACCCACGAAACGGAGGGTTTAGTGGCGAGGGATCCTTGACTGACGCGCTACACAGCCTGTTAAACAATTTAGTGTTCCTCACAAAAGAGCAACCTAATAATCCTCAAGTTGTATACAGATAAACCCGTATTATATACGTTATACCATTTTTATACTTGTTCATTGTAACTGCTTTGTGTGTATTATGTATTTGAACTAAACTAATGTTAGATCGCAACAATCACCAAAAATTACAAATGTCAGGATACATCTTCTTGCAAAATAGCCATTACCTTAATTTGGTTACATGGATTTCCGCAAAGTGACACCAGATACAATTAACTTTTAAACACAAGTGTGCTAATTTGCACTCCACTTACTTTCAAATGTACTCGTAATCAAACGCAAACATACTTATTATACACTATAAGAATGCAGAGCGTGGGAAGCTCTTGTGTTAAAGGGTGCGATAATGTTTCCGGGCCGTACCGAGGAAATTGGGTGACAGACGCACAGCGGCGCGCCTTAACATAGTCTACTCGTATATCCAGAAGCAGACTGAAATCGGCAATATGTATTATATGCTTACCGTAGTCCTGGACCTAACTTTTCGCAGCACTAATAAGGATTGACGGAATAAGGTAGTCAAACCGTATGTTAGAAGTTTTTAAGCCCATCAGAAAACCTCCGAGTCATATTATAACGTAAAGTTTTAAATTGTTCAACGACGGCCGAGGTTTTGATATAATCATTATTATGAGCTAAATCAAATAGCTACTATAATGAGTGCAGTAAATATTCGTACTATGTACCATGAGTACTATGAGGATAACCAGTGCTATGAGTGCAGTGAGATATTAACATACATACAATTTATTTACTAACAAAAATGCCGAAAACATTCAGTACCTATTCTGGGTCTAGATGTTCGTACACTTTTTTATGCGTGTATTATATGTTCATGGGTACATGCAGTCAAACTTAGTTTGAGACGATGAGTGTGAAGCGTTATTATTATTTCAATTATTAATTTAATACGTGAACTTTGTAACAACAAAAAGCTTAAATGCATCGACAGCCCTAATTTAGATTACATAACAAAATCAAACAAAAATTTAAAACGAAAATCTTTCACATAAGCATAATAACAGAAAAACCAACGAGACGTCAATGCGAGTAGAAAAACGGAAAGAGCAGTGTAAACAAAACGGCCATTAGAAACATCCTTTTACGAATCGATTGGGAATACCGCCCCGTCTCTTGCCTAACAGGAAAATTCCATTTTCCAAATACAAAACTGGGAACAGACGACACGAACCTAAATACCTTGTAAGTAAACGAAGCGCAATAAGTAAATAGCGTTCTCTGCTTTGAGGAAATTTCAAAACAAACCGACGATGAAAAACTCTAAACAATTCTTAACAGATTGATATTGTTTCCGAGGAATGTTTTGCGGCTCTCTTTGTGAGACAATCTCAACTTTTATTTAGGTAAATGTATAATATATATACTTTGTGTTCAATATTATAACATAACCTAAATAGGTTAGTAAATACTAACATTCTTGTACAGTGATTTTTACTAATCTCATATTAGTATGTCTTTTCTTGATCTCATCAGATGTATAGAGATATATTTTTATATGATTTATGATATAAATAGCTTGTTTTATAGAAAGTTTACTAACAAACTTGAACCAGTTACCACTACGCGTTGAATCATCTGATGCCAATTTCTACATTCGACAAATAAAATTAATTACACATCCGTAATATACAAAGATTATAAATCAAATAAACAAAGTGAGATAAAAACATCGTTTTCATTATTTAAATATTAAAACATTTATTGGGATATTTGTAATATGCACGCCGTTCAGACTGCTATTTATCCGTAGGACATTTTCATAAATTTCTCTACGATTCAATTGGTTATTATTGTAAACGTTGCCTTTGTATTCACATTACACCGGTATTTATTTGTGAAAAATGTAATTGGAAAATTATTGTATCTTTCGATAATAACAAATTATAGATATACGATATACGAAAGAATCCATAGTATAAAATTGTTAACATCAGTCATTAACACGGTCCGTGGTGTGGTGGGTGACCGTGCGGATGGTGCGGATGGTGCGGCGGCGGTGGGTGACCGTGCGAGTGATGCGGCGGTGGCGGGTGACCGTGCGGATGATGCGGCGGCGGGGGGTGACAATGCGGTTGGTGCGGGGGCGGTGGGTGACAATGTGGTTGGTGGGGCGGTGGCGGATGTCCATGCGGATGGTGTGGTGGCGACGGCATTGCTGAAATAATAAAAAGAATGTCTGTTTGTAGATTACATAAGAAAATAGAAAAAGAATTATATGAGAGCTATTTGATTTACGAGTATAAACAATTACACATAAGTACCAGCACTTAAATGCTACTTAAAACTCTTAAATATTCAACAGCTTTATTCTTGGCCACATACTTTCAATGGACGAGTAGTGCCTGTAATGAAAAAGGTTTCCAAGTGTCAAAAAAATCCCATGTTATAACAAAAATTTTTTTTTTGGTCAACGAATCACAAACATGGGTTGTTGTGTCAAAAAATAACATAAAATGCTATAGAAAGGCTAAATATATTACAGGCTATATTACATTACATTTATAATAAAGTCGTATAGTGTAAATTTGACAGCACAACTGTTGGTACTTTTGTTTAAATATAACAACTATAACGAAGCATCTTAAGGAATCACTAATTAGTTAAACAGGCTTAACAGTAAGCTACAATTTATCATATAAAAAACTATTTTCATTGTATTCTTGAACGTTAATACATCATAGAATACTATAGAGTAATTAAAGACTTACTTTAAACGTTAGTTAAAGGAGACACTGATTTCCACAAAGCTTGTATCGCGTATGTATCAAGAGTACTGGACGGTTAGTTATTATACAGATCGATAGATCTAATCTAGCCATCGTAATAACGATATGATATGCCGATAACAGCAAGTATTGGAATTGTATAATACACTTAGGTATAATGCGATAAAAAAAACCATACTGATTCGTGTCATAAAGCTTGGTTTATTCTGTAAAGAAAATTTCACAATTATCCGGGACACAAAACATAACAAATTTTTCCTGCCATATTTCGCCTTTTCAGATTTAATCTAAAAATAACATTATAGTACAATTTTGCACAGTATAAGCAGTCTTACCAATTTAATCAAAAGCTATACATACTTCTTATATATCGTTATGTAATTCTTATCACATTTTCCAATTACCTATTACATATCATGCTCTACAAGGTAATACGCGCAAGTATTTTCAGAAAATTTTATGGAAATTATATTTCTACTAGATGTGTAATAGAATGAAAATCTTTTTTCATACGTTAGATACGTACATACATATACTTATTGTATCATATAGAATATCTTCCGATCTTCTCTTCTTCTTATTACTACTCTATTTCTAAATGTGAAAACTTTTAAGTGGCCTTCATGTCTATTCAAAGTATCGTTTATGGATACCTAGTTTTAAGTTAAAAAAAATAAAAATAAACAACTTCGGGACCATGAAAAAGTGATTTCCGTACCCTAATAACAAAAACAGAACCCTTATAATTTTTTTAGTCTCTCTAATCGTTTGTCACAACTATACTAATTAGCTAATTAAGCTTTACTCGGAAACTATAGACATACGACCATCGATGCTCGATTAAACTAAGAATTAAAGGTGCTTTCTACTCGTATACTTTCGCAAATGGTAACAAATACGCTGTAAATGTTTTACTCACGAATTTAGCCTCTGAAAAGCGAAGCTGTTAGTTATTAATAAAACATGCATGAATTCCTGGTAGTGGCGTGTTTAAGTTAGTGCCTTGTCATTAAAATATACTTTTATTCGTGGTAGAATTACTGTGCCATCTTGTGGTGGTGGCGGGTAGGGAATGACCACGTGACATATGCTGTCGCGTGGTGGGGTTTGTAGGTGGTATGGGTGGCAGGGTTGCGGCCGCGGCGGCGCTATTTCTGATAATCAATTCAAAATTGTTACAATATCTTAAAATTTTGAGTTTCTTGAATATCAAGTATTATCGTAGCGACAAGTACACAGTAATGTAAGAACATATCACGTCACATTAGATAGCATTCGAGTATGAAAATATCTATGAGTCATTGTTTTATTATTTGTACTGAGTTATTTAGTTTAATGTTGCAATTTTTTATATACTTATACACTGATTAGAAGATTATAAAAAATTGATATGTCACATAAATATTTAATAAAATCAGTTCAAGATCTTTTTAGATTTTGTTATTTCTTTGTTAATAGTCTACATTTGTAGATAACCTTAGCAATACTTCAATGGGAACATTATTTCATATTTCCAATAACAGGTGTAACAGGTGTAACAAAAGTTCAATTATTTTTTCAATTCATGACAAAATTATGAACGTTACTTACATGAAATTTCTAAAATACATATTATAATAATATGTTAACAAAAAAAAACATTTCACCAATAAAAAGATCGATATTATTAGAAATTACTTAAAGATTTTTTATGAAATTATCATCCATCTAATTCTAATCTATGAACATTCAACAATGTTTGTAACAAAACTATTCAAAGTACATCAACATAATGATTAGGTCCCGTTGTATCAGCGACAGTGTTAGGTAATTTGGGATCATTTACTGCCCAATTACACTGTAATAATACAGATTAATTCATAGATGTCTCATTATTAACGTTACACCAGAGTATAATAATATAATTAATAGATGGACGTAACGTAAACGTAAAATAATAATAGTAACAATTTATGAAACAACGCTAACATAACGTTTCTGTCGGAACCAACGTTCGACTATATTGAATTGAATGTATGTATTGTACAATACGTGGAACGGATGATAAAGACTGTATGACGCATTCTAATCATTCCAGATATGATACTGGCTTATGAACATAGGGGTTTCACTTTAAAATTGTTGAATAACCCGATTAAATTGACACTCGAACAAGGTACTTAACTGTTTGTATAAATATACCCAGTCTATGGTATAGTAAATATATATATTATACATACAATAACATTTTAAAAATGGTTACCACAATTACCAAATGATGTACATATATTTGATTACGTACCATACGGTAGACCGCAGACAAAGCATACAAGAATTAACAAACAATACATAACTAATTAGCTGTTTGCAATAAACCAAATCTATTTTATTTGTGTACGACAACCAAAAAATATATTTGTGTTATGTGCTCCGATATCAGATAAATTCTGATACTACATGATAAAGAATATATACTTCGGCGTAGATATAGCATATTTACAAACAGTTATTTTACACGAACATTATTTTACATAAATTACTGCGATATATAAAAAGTCAGGAGAAACAAATACAATATAAAAAATATAACTATTTTGTATTGTTTGGGAAATACCAGTCACTTGAGAAAAAAGAAAAGACATCTTTTTTCTTAAAAACTCGATTTATAAACTTGATAGAATGCATGATAATATTATAAATACAAATATTTGTCTGTGTGTTGGATATATAAATTAATAATAATTCGTAAATTACTTTTCGTGAAACGCTTCATCACAAAATTAATCTTACAGTTTTCATTTACACGTAACTTACAACTAAGAACATTGAAACTTTAGGTGGTACGTAACACAGGTTCGACGAGCTCCAATGAAGCAACTCGTTAAAGTTTCCTCTTAAGGCTTATCGCCTAGTACAAATAACACGCAATCGACAATACCCAGCCGTCGCTAGCTTATTTTAAAATTTGTTTGAAACTTGAACGCCTGTTGGAATTTATTTGAAACAGCATATTGACGTATTTTCTGGTCACCTGCCGCGACCCCTTGACATATAATGACCTATTCGGCAAGTTGGTTTGTCTACTAAAACAAAATTGTATATTTATTCACCTGATACATACAGTCATCTTTCCAAACAATAGCTATGCGCTTACTCACGTGGCGATATCCACTTACATTATCATTTCATTATCATTTCCACGAAACGAATTGATATCGGTTCGTAGATTGCAAATGGACAATCGATAAAAACCATCCACAATCCTTAGCAGCCTCAGTTTTATTACGGATGATAAACACGCGATCTACTCAAGTTGTTTTGAAAATAAATCAAGAACCTTATTCATTCATTGTTCAAGTGGAATCAATACTTCAGGTAATTATCTTATCACATATTGTCCTAGCCCAGCTGACCCAACCTAGCTGCTTATAGATACAAATCTTGTATCGTTATACTTTCATATCAAATTTCTAAAAATGTCATGTACTTTTTATTTAAGATACTAAACCCATTAGCCACTCCCTACCTAAATATCTTATGTGTTGAGTACTACTAATACATGTATGGCTCATAAGATACCTACAAACTAAGTTGAGTTTAGCGTGGTTTCATTCCACTAATGCACGACATGGATAATTCCACTCGTTAAAGTTAGCTTTAGTGGGTCAGCGAATCCGGTCATCATCTGATAAAGCTGCTATGTTTTCAAACTCCTCTTTATAACATTTATTGAGGAATTGCTTATTTATTAAGTATTTAATAGAGGTTTTAATTTTTTTTTGTAATGTTTCAATGATTGATATAGCCAGAATGGCTTCTGTATCATAATTAGCCAACATCTGTTGTATTTTTGTACCAAACAATAATTAAGGTGAAATCTCCAACGCTGTTGGTATGTTCGTTTGTTCATACATTATGCATGTTATCGGCTGCGGAAGACGTTTATAATCGACTCCGTAGCTAATTGGAAGTTGCGTTATATTGAGATATAACAGAACATCGGATTACCTCTAATACTCATCTGCACCGAGTTGCACCGAAAAAGCTTGGAGGTTCATTCCGGGTATTTTGTCGTCGCGAGGCGATAACCGTGCTCAGTTTGGCGATTTTTTCTTTTCGCAGACGTTTCAACAGTCAAGTAACAAAAACATCAATAGGCCTTACAATAAATAACAATTTTTCCAGTGATGCCACCACCGAACGCGGCGCGCTGCGGCCCCAACTGTGGAAGGGGTTACTGCGGCCCACATTGTTGCTACCACACCCAGGCGGCGCACCGACCACCGCACCTTTATCTACCGCCCCACCACCCACCACCACATCATCGGCCGCCGCACCACTACCCGCCGCCGCCCCACTACCCGCCGCCGCCCCACTACCCGCCGCCGCCCCATCACCACCACCCATACCCGCCACCACCGCACCATCATCACCCACCACCACCACCACCTGGCAGTTACAACCCTAACTATATGCCCAACGAAATGTTACGTTAAGACTGTACAAGATCTGCATATGTAAAAACCCTTTGCCGTACTTCGGACTCAACCGAAGCAAGGGTGACCTCTGCCATATCCTCATAGAAAATAGTGTGAAAATGTTACGTGCGTTATGCTCTCATTTAATACTGAAAAGATATGATATGACGGTCCGTATGTATTAAAATAGATAAAAACTCGTGATCGTTCTATGTAATTAGTTTGTACCTACATAGAAGAAGGACTGTATACTTTACTTTAACAAGAGATTGTGTGCATGTATAAAGATCTGTGTCAAAACAAGACCAATGAATTCTAATGGAAATCCCATATTTCAAGTCCTCTTTGTTCAAAATATTAATGATGACTTGTACGTTTTTATCGTGTTTATTTTATTATCAATCATATACCTATTTTCCGAAATAAAACACCTGTGATTATCTGTCAAAGTGACTTTTATTATAGGAATATTTGTATGAATTAATACATTACACGCAATAGATTCTTCATCTGTTAATCCCTCCAGGCATTAAGTACTGGTGGTGACATAATGGAGTTACGCAGTCAGGTCTACAATATTCTACCCCAACCACGTTTAGGTACTCAAATATTGATTATATTGATACTGATTGATGATGATATTGATACTTAGGTACTCAAAGATTGCATAAGTACATATATAATAAGATTGTTTGTTGAGGTTCAATTCGACTAATGTCATAAGTTATTTATTCCATCCTAAAAATACAAAGCACATATCTCCATAAGAATGAATGATACTACGGTATTTAAATAATTGGGTTTAAAGATTTATTTTCTCAAAATAGACTTTCGTCACTTTCAATTCGTCAAATATTTGCACTCTAGATCTCTTATTATATTCCTATCTGTAGCACTAATAATTAATACGGATGTAGACAACAATAGGTTTTTATCGACATTATATGCTGAAATAACGATTAAGTACTGTTAATCTAATCAAATATGAAAAAGATAAGCTATTTGTTTGTCGATTACTGTAAAACTTGAGAATATAGGTTTATTGTATGTACCTACATTCCACATCATACATGTATTGTATTTTACGAACAAGAATAAAATTCTTAATCAATCCACGATCACAAACTGTAATCAAGTAATTATGTATTTTATGATTTTCTCCGACGGGAAATAGCTGAAAACCAAATAAGAGTTCTTATTAAGAAAGTTTTTCCTTATAACAAGATTACGTACGCCAGATGTGTTGGAAAGTCGTTGGTACAAGCGTCATGAGACAAGCGAAAGTATGACCTTTTTACTCTTTTCTCCAATAGATAATACTTGATAAATATTTCTGGACCACCGAATAAAGTTACAAAGTATAGTAGCGAATTAAAAATTTATTGTGAAAATAGGTACTTAGTAATAAGAAACTTGAAGGAACAAAACAAAAAGGCATTTCGCTTCAAAATTGTACATTAATCTTATCTTAGTATTTGACAGGACATACCATTGCAATGACAATTTAATATTTGAGTTCATATGATGAAATCAAATAATAATCTACGATATGCTTAATAAGTATATTATATAATACAAACCAAACGCCCGACCCGCGTGTACCGCTCATGGTGATTACGCAATAGCATATGGTACACGAACTATCAATTGTAATTGTCATTGTATAGCCCATATCGAGACTCATGTACTTAATCTGAAAATATCAAAGAATTTATGTAAACATGTAGATAAATAATTACTTAGGAAACTAATAACATTTGCTATGTTAATGTAGAAACTAATACATACTAAACGCCAGAGAATTTAAGCCTTTAAGAAGATCAAAGCAAGTGATTGCATCCTTTAACGAAATTTACACAATAAAGCGCCAAGTAATACAATGTCGCTCTAAAACAACTGTTGCTTTACATGTATTTTGTACCTAATTCAAGGCTTTGTTGACGTGATTGTAGCGTTTAAACGAGGTTGGTATGTATGGGTAGAAGATCAAACAATTCTTTGGAGGTTACAAAAATAAATCTTGTTTGTCAGACTTCTAAATCTCTAGTGCACAACATTATGCACATAACAGACATACAAAGAATATCGTAACAATTTGTTTAACTATGCAAATCCATTAACTTAGGGTAAAACTAAACCGCAAAACGATTACATTTAAAATTAACGAGAGCGCTAAATGTAAATTGAGGTACGTCCATTAAATAATTTACGGCGATCCATCGCTATCAATCGACTACCAAACGCATAAATAGTGAACACGTACCAGTAACGTTACTTGGCTGTAGGGTTGCCAGGTACAATCGGGTTCATACCCTCGCAAGATACTGTTACAACCCTAAACCACTCTGACATGTCGCAAAAGATCAGATACGAAGATTTTCATGAAGATCGCCGTGCTCATTGGGTAAAAATCGCGAAGCCTAAATTTAAGTAGCGACTACTTTGACTGTTTTCAATTATAAATTAAAAACCATTATTGAGCATGGTCAATAAATTAAAATACATACTGAAAAACGACACAGTTTGAAAAGAAAATTTGGCCTTATATCACATACGAGTATCAATTGCGTCCAATGAACAATTGCAACTTATTCAGTATTTACAACAACCAAAAAAATTTCAATCAACAGACTCCTTCCTAGTTATCTCAGCTTGTCTGAATCTAACCTCCTATGTGACATATCTAAAAGGTTAGTAATTTCTCTATTTTATTTTTAATCATCTAGTAAGTTTTTATCACAAGTTTCATGTCACAACACTAACAACCCTACTGGAATGCAGTATTGGCCCTGAGTTACGGTTATGGCGGCCACTTCCGGTGGGCCGCGTCCTCCAATATCCGCTGCTTTTTTAATCATATGTTTCGATTCCTCATTCAATTTTTTCCTCACTTAGACTTTGACTTTCTTTTCCTTTGATGTTAAAATCAAACACAAAGTTTTTATGTGAATCATAATAATTTATTATCTACTACATTTTGGGTTATATTGAAGTTGTAAACAATATTCTTAGGCATCACTTTTAATTTAGCAGCGAACAGGCAAAGTACGGTAAGCGGTAGAGAATAATATCGGACATTACGTTCGCTCTTTGTAACCTTCGAAATTTACATTAAAGTATAATTTAATAAATGAATAAATTAGACATAACCGGCTTCAAATTATTTTTACAGGACTAGCTGATAAAAAAAAATATTATTTATAATACCATCACTCCAGGTCCCTAAAGGGTAGCCAGAAGGCACCAAGTGGCAAATGTCTCAGTCTTTACAAAAAAGTATTTTATGGTAATAAAAAAACAAGGTATATAGTTTTGCGTATTTGTAATCCATTTCAGACCGACATCACTTCAATCTTATTGCGAGCTCTCGCCATTGATCCCTTAGAACGAAGTTAGCGCAGGTGTTTGGACCTTCATCGACAAATCCTTTAAAAGAAAACCCCAATCCATTCGTCTACTTTTTTAAGGTCCATTACTACTGAACCCGACATAATACGAATAATTTTTCTTAAATGAGGACGCTACCGACTAAAGAAGATCGTCTTTTGACTTAATATTGTGCACGTACATACATACATAACATCACGCCAAGTCTCTAACGGGGTAGGCAGAAAGCACCGAGTGTCAAAAATCTCTGTCCTTGCAAACTTGACGCGCTTCGTCTACATTCATTACTCTCTTCATGCATACACGCAGGTTTCGGTGATTCTTGACTCCTCCGTCAGCCAGTATCTGACCTATTTGATTGAGATAGGATAGTCTAGGTCTCCGTCGGCACCGACATCCATCAACACTAGCATAGTATATCTGTGTAACATTATAAAACCATTCTACACAAAGGTGCTTTTGAACTTCATTGGTTTTGACCTTGGACGTAGCGTTACTTAATGAACCACATTAAAATTAGTTACATTTTCCACACGTACGCTATAGGTATTTACAATCGGTAATTTTCATATACAATTACAAAAACGTATTAATATAATAAATTCCAATGCTTTGTTACTATTATACTTTACGATAACCATAAATTAAATTAACGACGACTAAAATGGGAAAGATTTCATTGAATGATCAACGTAGTAAACGAATATAACTCCAAAATAACTTAAGTTACATGCGATCAGTATATAACGTATCGAAATTTCATGAAAATTTAGAAATACGAGTGATATATGTATAAGTAAACAAGAACTTCAAATAAACACATACGAGTTACGGCAATGGCGGACGCCCACTTCCTGCGGCCCTCGCCCTCCAATATCCGGTGCCATCGAAACCCGGCTGTCGCACTTTTTTCATCACACATTTTTTCATACTTCCATGAAACATATAATAGACAATACTTTTAAATATTTTCATTCAATATTATTCATTTCGACTTCAGCAATAAACATAGTCGGTAATACATTTTGGGCAATTTTGTTTTATTGCATTAGAAGTCTTAGAATATCCATATCTTTGACATCACAAAGTAAGTAAGTTTCAAAAAGGACATTGTGTTTTTCACTTGGAAATAAATCGGATGTTTTCGTGGCGCTCCATTAACAAAGTGGGTAGATATGTTCATTTGGCTGTACAGAAAAAAGACACTTTTTCACTTCCGACTTTGTTAATTGCTGCAGTCGATTTGTATATTTTGAAAAGAACTAAAATATATATTAATATTTAAAATTTTAATGTAAAAACTGTTTTGTAAAATTATGTACATTTTATTGACTGTTTATTATAACTTGAATAAGGATACGAATACACATGGTTGTAACTTTCGTATTTATCACTACAAATAGTATCTATGCATATTTCAAGATGCTATAATTATAGCGATATAAGCAGTGGTAGCCTAGTGATTATAAATATCTGTCTTGGCGGTTGGTAGCGTTAAATATTTTTGTTTCCCCTGCTGGCTTTCTGAGTTCATAACCTGGCAAGCATCCGTAGCTGTAATTTTAAGTATCACTAACTACAGGAAAACATGTGTGGAAAGTTAGAAGTGTTCAAAAGTATATATTATTTTGTAAGGTCTGTGCCAATCAATCAATAAATGGACTTGGCCCAACGGAACCGCGGTAGACTATGGCCTAAAACCTTCTCATTATGAAAGTAGACCGTCTCCAACAGCGGAACAATGAAAGGGTTAAAATAAAATGTGAATCACTTAATGAACCGCACTACCATTTTTTATACTAAATCAGCAAAGCACAAACGTATATAACAGGAGAATCTAGTCAGAATCATAGAGTCAGCTCGCCACATACGCTTTGAACGTCAGAACTGTATTTTACTAACTGACACTTTAGTTCCAAGTGAACGGCACGACAGCTCCAATTTCGAGTGTAAAATTTCATATTCCAACACCATCAAGTCGTGCAAAGAGGTGCCAAAAACTGATTTGAAAATATAACGAGTATGTTCATATAAGGAGCACTTTAGTTAAAACTTAATAAGCTCGATCTAGTTCACGAAATTTCGACTTTCAGTTTGAATATTAATACATATACAACCAAATAGAACCACGAAGACATTAAGAGTATATAGGTTGTAGGTACAATTAGTGAAAATTGCAATGAATTTACGTATAACCTCTTAATGTAGGCGAATGTAGTTTTATTTCTGGTTTTATTTTAATCTTATAACTGTCTCCACCTATGCCCTTGGATGGAGCAAGCAGATCTAACAACAATTATTTTCCAAATGCCGTTGCCGCTTCAGGAAAATAATCTGCTTTCATACGCACAATAACAGAACTGAATAAGACATCCCTCAATAATAATAATAACCGACAAAGTCATCTAGGTTTCAATTACATTGTGAATAGGCACGTATAGAAACAAATTGTTATCAGCTCAAAACACTTATCATAATTGAAATAAAAATTCCAAACAAGGTATCACCTCACATTTCTATTCATAAGTAAGGTAAATTAAATTTGACGAAACGACCCTAAATGATGGAGAGCGGTGTAAATTTAATATTCCTTTCTTCGTTACACAGGAAAAATATAGGAAGCGTCTTATTACCGTATTTAAATTAATGTTTATTATTACAATAAAATGGACAAATTTGCTTAACCACAAACAGAATTTTGCGGGGGAACAGCTTCGCGTGTATTGTTGTGTACAATACATATATTTAAACAGCGAAAATACGGTTAATGGGATAATGGAAGTGGTATTTAATTCTAAAAATTTAACAAATAATTCGTTTTATTGTTAACATGATGATTTATATGGCCAAATAATTTTAATAATATTATATACAAAAAATGAATGTATATGCACGTAAATCCTCTTAGGGCTGTCTGAACACAACGTAATAGAAGAGGCATATTAAAGTAAACAGAAATAACTCGCGCCGAGCTGACAAGCCCCTCGTCTCATCGTTTAAATATTTAAGAACACTCGCCGTCTTGATAACCCCTTAAACATTTAAACTGTAACCCTGTCGTGCGTAAGAAACGACGCAATTCTCATTATCAAAATTTAGGCAGGTACGTAAACAAGCTTAATAGTTATATCTATAATTACGTTTGCCCATGCCTGAATGTTCTAAAATTAAATTATGTTAAATAAAACTGGTCTGGTGGATTTGCTGGTGGCAGTTCTTTAGTGTATTGCTTTTTTATGGAAGTTACTTATATATTTCCATTTAAACAACTGCGGGACTTGCGCAATTAAACCAATTTGTTAATGTATATTGCTTGTAAATTCAAATCCAATACACACTAAATGGCTTATAGCCCGTTCTTCTTTCTGTTCCATAGGTTCTCAGTTCTTGACGACATCGCCAGAGGACATTAATGATTTTAAACCATATATTTAAATTTGTATAATCAAATAACAAATAGTAAAGTCTAAAAAATATTGTAATTACGATTGGGCTTAAATATTGCTTACGTGCCGATTTGCGGTTCTGTGTAGGTCCCAGGTTCGATTCGTATCCAAACAAACATTTGAATGATGTAGTTAGAGATCTGGCTTGTTGTCATCTAACTTTTTCTGGACTATTCTTACTGTGTATTTCCAGAGTACGACACAAGGTATCTTCGAATGAAAATATAAAATTGAAACGTTGTTATTAGTAGTTACTTTTTGAATCCCTTAAAATTCTTCGATACACAGATCGAACGAAAGATAGTAGAAACATAAAAAGCTATTGCAATATTTTTCTGTCTCCCTTATCATCTGAAGCTGACACCTCTCGATTATCATTTATTCCGCTCTACGTCAAACTCTTACCAACAAAAACTGTAGTTTCCCGTAAAAACTATTTGAAAACGTTCTTTGTTCTTTCCTTGTCCTCGAATTTAAAATATTGAATGATGAAGCGTCATCAAAGATATTTTTAGTGACATCTTAATTTGAGATTTATTCCCACGACGATTCCGAAGTTTACGAATTAGACAATACATCGTGTTGTTTGTCGATAAAAAGGCATTTTAACATGTAGCTATTAGATGAAGAACGTTCAATATTAAAGGAGCAAATGTTCCCAAATCTCAGCATATTTCTAAGCGAAGTAAAACTGTGGTAAAACCAACATATGAAAATGGAGAGAGCGCAATCTGGCTTTATTAGGAAAGTCAGACCAAAAATTGAAAGCATAACGTTACACGTGCTCGTGTTACAACAATGGCGAACATAACGGACCCTGAGTACGGGCTTTCCAGCTACCCGCAGCGGATGTAGAATTAGCTTTAACCGAAGAAAACTACCAAGTTTAGCGGGAAAAACATCCAAGCGCAAATCGAACGAGAGAAATTAGTGTTCCGTTCATGTAACAGGATCCCACTTCTACAGGATATTTTGTACTGTTTTATTAAAAATATTAAAAATAATTGGCTACATTACGCGATTATATTAAAATTGAAATTCCGCAATATATAAAGGTATATAAATAGTTAATTACGGCAGCGAATATTTCAACTTTCAAGCAATATAATGAGAAAAAATTTGTGTGAGCCGACGGATTCCATACGTGTTCTATTTTCCCAATTTTAATGCGGAACACTAAAAAGAGAGGAGCTCAACAAAACCGCCCCCCGCACTTAATTAAAAATTTCACAACAGGTTGCATCCCTCCGCGTTTGTGGAAAATGAACACCGCTGCAACTTCTGCTCTCAACAATAGGTACACAAAAGCCATTAAAGCCGAGAAAAATAAAATTGCGGGAATGAGATAAAATGAACTGTATCTGACTCTCGATTACAAAGTTAATAGACTTTGTTACACATTGTGTGTTGCGATAAATAACTGTAACAGATATATTTGTTACGTGTAATTAAGTTAGAATTAGTGAGTGTTGTGTTGTATTATACAAAACTTATCATTGTGAAAGATATATTTAATTATGGTAATAGAGGATTCATATTATTGTACGATGATGTTTTATTATAAGCTCTAATATACACGCCCATTACGGGTAATCTTACGTTAAACAACAGTATGACTTCGAGAAACCTCGAATTAGGTAAGTCTTAATCAGTAACACAATCTTTACAGGACCTGGGACCTTATTTACAATTGCGTAAGTACAAATGTACCAGATAAACCTAATAAATTACCTTATATGTACAGATATTTGTTTCGGTAGATTAAACGAATTCAAATCTCTAGTGACCGTAATATTAGAAGTTTAGCCATTAATTTTATATACATACATATGTATAATGTTTGCTTTTCAAGTTTTTTTACCGACGTTGGACGGTTTTAGTTTTTAAGTTTTTTATAACATCAATTTATTTATTTGTCTTGCATTTTCTGTACAACTTAATTAAATTTTTGATTTAATTGTTTCATTAAATTTTATTTCAATTGTAATATTTTGACCGTAGAGATATATTTTATTTCTTATTAGGAAATATTTGAGAATTAATATTGCGTATGGTAATATCAAAGAATGTGGCTCGGCTGGTACATGTAAGTTACGACAAAGAAAATCGTGTACGATATTGCGGGCCGTTCCGATGCAAATGCCGCATCGCTGAAATACGCGACGCCAAATGAAATCATAAATCCCGGTAAATACGAAGCACGGGGTGTGCTTGGCGACGTTCCCTGTAACCGCTAACGGATAGTTTTCAATTTTTCCGACATGAACCCTCCTGTTGTATGCCAGATATATTCGTATTTACCGCAATGGAAATATATTATAAAGTACTATTTCTTGTGGAATCCAATACTGTGATATTAACAAACTAATCGGCCTCGATATCGTTATTTATACATCAAATTCAAATATCATTTTTCTATAATGTACGATGGTAGCATTTTTTCAAATAATTGAAGCATCTTTACGTTGAAATAGTAATATCTAAATTTAGCATTAGCAATGAATAGTAAATTGTATAAACATACAATATATTTGACGGCGCTCTGACAAATCATAGAGTTGGCAGAATAGATGCCATTCTAGGTCTGCCGCTCTGACACAACTCCGGGCACTAGTGCACAATTGGTGTTCCATGAAAATAGCTGGTCGTGTGTCTCCTGAGTGCATTACGTGATCGGTGGAGTGTCAATTGTTTAGTGTGTTATTTAATCATTTCGTTTATCGATGATTTAATACTACATTGTTAACTACGCATTGATTCCTTTCTATTCTCCTCGCCCGATTAACCTACGCCCATCCAC
>DWUN01000698.1:0-20498 GCA_018249975.1 Passova gellias
ACAATTGCTTCACGGCAGAAATAGGTGTGGCGGTGGTACTTCCCCGGGCGAACCGTATACAGGTTCTACCACTCTCAAATTAGAATTGGAATCAAAATCATTTGTTCATCCTCTTTTCAAATATTCAATACAAAAATAAGTTGTTGCTGTTGATAGATAAACTAAACAATTATATATACATAGTTGTATAGGCAATTTGATGTTTTAAAATCTTCAAAAACAGTATTAAGCACTGTTGAGCAGAAAATAAAACCAATTAAATTGAGCTATGGTTGTCATCATTGTAAAATGAATGATATCCTATTTTTTTTTACAAAAACAACTTCATTTTAGACTGCGTTGCACAATAAGAGAATTGCAATTAATACAGCCGTCATGTAAATACGGCGATGATTAACCATTTCACGCGGCGTGCAAAAACCACGCTCAATAATTACCCGCTAACGATTCAGGTAATCACGGGTACAAAGTCGTGCCGAGAGACGTGGATCAGCACGGGAGCACACACTACGTACTTCGCAGTGAGTCAAATACATATAAACTAGAACACCTATCGACAAATGCATTACCTACCTACCTACATATTTTCACTAGTCTATTGATTATATACATATTGATTATCCGCCGAAATACGTTATTGAAATGAAATATATAAGATGATAACCTTAAAAATAAAATTGTGGTTATAATATAATAAAAAAAAAACAGAATTCCAGTGATAGGAATGATGCCGAAAAAACTAAAAATTTAAGTGAACTTTAGACTTAGCCTTTATAATGCATGTGTCGACGTAAGACCAATTTCATTTCTTTGATAAAAATAAAGGAACAAAAAATGACAAAGAAAATTATATTAACGGTTGTATGTTTTTCAATTTCTGAGTACACAAGTTTTGCGTACTCAGAAATTGTCGCGTTATACATTCACTTGCTTGGTTGCTGAGCCTTATACGATCATACCTATTTGAACTTCTAAACATTACGTGTATTGAACCAAAGGCTGTTTCCGTACTCGCACACGAATGCAGTAAAGCCATAAATTAAATATGCTTATTTTTAATTGCACAAAAAGTTTCCGTTCACGGTATGAGAAAGCGACGATACGATCGGCTATAAAGCGCGCCTATGCGTTTATTGCGCCAGGCAGTTATCGCGGATGGATTGTGTTTTTTATTCATAAGCGATACTTCATTTTTACCGTAATAATATTATTATATATACGTGTTTTTATTAAGATTAATCTAACGCTTCATATGTATTTCTTAACTTATCTATATGTCTTTAAGTGGTCATTGAATTATTTGATACTGATACACAAAACAAGTTAACGTGAATTTGACTGAATTTAATATTTGCGATTTTTAAACGACTTCACGAATCTGACAGCGACAATCGCACGGCATAGCATCATGCTGCGGTCGAGGCGTGGTCGCGCGATCTTATCACACCCATTAGCGAGCGCCGCGCCCAGCCACTATCTGCCGCATCACTTGCGTCTGCATATCACTAAACATCCTAATTCGAATCGTCCACATCCAAATGTGTACCTAACGTTAAAAGCAGAAGAGATGAGATCGCTCCGTCGCAATACATTGACATAGTAGAATAGTGTTCAGCGCGAGAGATGAGCCTCATCTTTCTCTGTTCAGACTTATGGCTCGGTAATATTGTTCGGCAAGTTTTTTCCGCGTTAGTAGATTTTCGTGTGGGTCCTATCGCGATGTGTATCGCGGCCGTAATTTGCGTGATGCAGCCGTTTTCGACGATGATAGGCTCCGTCGTATCGTAGCAGCGAAGAGACGGCCCCGCATCAAACGTTGTCATTCTCTTGTTAGAAAGTTATTCGGAGAATGTTTCACCCACGCGCCTCTGCCTACGTACACCTAATGCGTTTTCTATTGAACAATCAGATATGGATCTCCTTCCCAGAATATCGTCGGCTCTATTGTACCTAAAAATTAATGTCATAAATAATGCATTTTGATCGTGAATGCATAGATTATGTTTTGAACAGTTTCGGTATCGATATATCGGGACGGCCAAAACGGTAGATCCAGTCGAATAGCACCAAGCGCGGCTTATAAAAAAGATAATGCAATTAAGGTACGTCGGAATAAGTGTTGCAAGGAGGTATAATTTTCGATGATAAATATTTAATTCCTAACATTCAACACCTTGGTTATCCGTCACGTTAAATCGTTGTCGGCTACGTCATTACGAGTACAGACAGCGCGCGTAATAAGTGTTCGAGCATCGCGTTAATTGCTGCCGTCGTCACGCATCACCGCCGCATCCGATACTTGCTGTTGGGCTTTGCTGTTTTTATTTTATCAACTTGTCATATTATACGTCTTTTTATATTTATAATACAAATTGCTTCATATATTACAATTATGAAATATATTTTACTTATAAAGCAGCGTGTCTTTTTCATGTACCTACCTACACGATTTCTATCGATCATGAAATGTGTTTTTTTTTTAAATATTTGACTGGCCTGTTGATCCAGTAGTTAATTGTCACTTCTATGACGGGGGTTGCCGGTTCGATTCCAACATAAACAAAAATAAGTATTTGTATGATGAGCATGAATAGATATTTTCTGTCTGGTTGTAAAAAATATGGACATGTAAATTTGTAATTTGTATGTAGAAATTTATACAATGTAATGTATCAGCTACCTAGTTATCATAATACAGCTTCAGCCTAATATGACATCAGATGGACATGTGTGAACTTGTCCTAAGATATTACTATTAATTATAAATACAAAATCATAGAGCACAATGGAAAGTACGTATTATATGAAAATGGTCGTTATTTACGATGGCGTTGCACTTCCTTCCTAGAGATATCATTGCTCGGTCGATATCGTGTATGGGTGCGGGCCAACGTCAAATGGCAACAATTTATGATTCCTGTAGCGCACCGAGCTAGAGAAGCGCTGAATTGTACACATATTTAGAAAGTACCTACGTAGATCAATTGCGAATCGATTTTATAAAATCGAGTTAAACTACTCTATTTAATTTACAACGTTTGTTTGGGGCTGCAAAAATGTCAAAAAATAATTTATTGTCAGTAACGTAATATTAAGCTTTTGGTCCATAGATGTTTTATTTAATATCGTACATGCAAATATAATTATATAAAAGTTAATGTTGGCGCGCTACTTAGTATTAACTCGATGTAGACCGACACGAATCGTATCAGAGCAGAATCGATTCGCAAAAAACGTTTGGTTCATCCGTACATCTCGCTGCGCGTGCGTCGTGACTGGCCGGGGGAGGAGGGGGTGTCGGCGAGAACAAAGAGCGGCAGTTCAAACGTGCCGCGGTGCGCTAATAAGCAATAAACAAGGGGGCGGGACCGAGGGCGCACCTGAGGGATCACCTCGCGAGGCCTCGCAGTACAAAGTTATAGAAGTACTAGAGTAATTGGATGTTCGATTCCATATTCCTGTTATTGTAACTGCTTATAATCATTTGAATTTTACTACTCTAGTCTGGGCATATTCTGGATTTTAATTCTCGACAGTGGCAATTACCTCATATACCCATTTAATGCCCGGCATTTCCTCATATACCTATTTCATTAGATATTATACGACTACGTTAGATATTAGGTGACATTACATTAAAAATTTCATATTACAAGAAAATAGTTACCTTACTCTGATACACATCGTCGTAACAGGAACAGTAAGAATCATTAACGGAATCAGTTGGCTATAATATCGGAATACAAACAACGATTAGCGGACGCGAGCGATCCATTAACCACTCACTCAAGATGTGGTGCTGATCGCTGGTGGTTGCGATGTTCACTGAACATTCTAATCACTGATACTCTTTTTATCCTGCTCAGTCATACGCGGACAGCATGACTCATCGATTATGTACATGCATGCGAGAAAGTCGTTGCGAAATTAATTTCAAAATGATTCAAATTACTGTATAATTTGTGTCTAGTAACAAACAATTCAGTTTAATTAGAAATTTTAATTTCGAGTCAAAATAAATTATGTAGAATTGATTTATATTTATTACACAAAACTGCTTTGAAATATCATACAGGCACATAAGCGAGTATAGATACAGTACATACGTCTCATCTCGGGTAGTAACGAATACTAAGTCGTATTATCAATAAATACTCTCTGAGTAGATAATAAACTTATTAACAACTAATATAAACTTTACTAATTGGCAACAGCATTGCTTAATTATAGTTATTTTCGAGACAGATGTGTTACATTTCACGAAAAAAAGTAAGAAAAGAAAAAAACACAGAAGATTATATTGTATAACGTACAAAGTTCCACAAAGATCTCATCGAATAGCTAAGTCTTTAATGCATCACGGATGTTTTGATTATGTTGGTAATGAATGATTATAAGGATAACTAAAACATTATTAATATTCGACAAAAACCCAGTAAGTAATGCATGCTGCAGCTACCGTTATCTTTTCTGCCAAAGAATATTGTTGGAGCATGTAGTTTTACGAGTTTATTAGCATATTTAATACCTCACCTCGATTTACATTTCTGTAGTAATGCATTTCTTTTGTAAATATTGTTACCCACTGTACATTTTGACGCGTCGTGAGTTTTTACAGGCTTTGTAACGACGAGTGTAACTGCGTCTAGGAACTCTTCAATGCCGTTTATAGCTTTTTAATTGCAGCGAAAGCCGCATGGACTGTTTCGTTACATGCGTCCGACTTACGATTTTAACTACCTTTGCTTTAGTTAGACACGCCTCCTTTACTCGTATTAGTGGTATTGATATCCAGGTCATCTTCATGTTTCACTTTTTTATAACTGTGTTATAATATCATTTCAATTGTTAATTTGTTGATGTATCCACTAACATTTGTAGAAGAAAATCATTTTCATATTTAAAGTTATAGACAGTATCTTGAGCCATAAGAGTCAGCTGATTGCTGTCAAAATTGGCAATGACGGCAGACAAGCGACCGATGAAGTAGAACGTCGTTGCAGTATTTATATGCATTGTTTTTGAATCATCGTCAGTTCAAACGGATCGTACTTGCTACTTGCTTTCAAACTGGCGATTTTGCTAAACAGAAATTTAAGAGGATACAATTAGATTGTCTTCAAATGAAGAACGGGATCGGAGCTGCCTCTGAGCAAAAGGAATCATATCTATTTGCGTAAAGCTGTCATTCTCTTTTGGTACGGCATGGTATGTCATAAAATCCAATTTGAAGCTGGAAAACACTAAAAGTACAGTACAATCTCGAAGTACGCACAACATTACTACGAATTGCGGGCCGAATGTGACCCACTCCTTGGAACATAATTATTTAGGTATATAAGTTGCAATTTAATAACGACATTATAATAAAATACACTTAACGAGGTCAGTGCTGCTAAAACACAAATCCTAGTAAATGTGTGTAATCAACGCGTTTCCCTCGGGCCTGTTCTCGTTTCTAGCCGTTGACAGTTGAAAGGTGGCCTGCATAAGACTTCGCTTAGAAACTACGCAGATATCTGCTAATTCCAGTGCAGAGCTGTCCGCTGTCCATCACGCAGCGACGGCTCCTCTCCGCGCCGCAGTCACGGCGCACGCTAATCTGCCTACACCAACTACTCTGTCAATCAAAGCCTGCTCTTAGTAATTACTGTTATGTGGAAAACGCTAATATTTTTCTCTGAATAATAGAAACGTTCTAAACTATCGGTTTAATATACGGTCACAGACCAGATATCAAACAAACTTATGTATTTATTCCCTCAAACTTTCGATGGTTATATTTGTATTATTATATGCTAGATATAGTAAATAAGAACTTTATGTTGGAAAAAGATTTCTTATTACCTACATTATTAATAATAACATATTATTATTAACACCTATCATTAACTGAAGAACTTTTATAGTGCCGTTCCTACAGTTCTATTAAAGGTTGGTTGGAGATGACCATAGGCGGCAGTGACCACTTGTGACTACTGCCTCCTCGTTTGATACTTCGCATAAAAAATATCATAGGCAAGACGGCTGTTGTCGTGGTAATATTAGCCAACACAAATGATATAAGAAAACGATGCCTATCACAAATCGGTCGATCCGGCGCCTATTGCCTGAAGATAAAGCGGTGTTCGCTATTTTCTATTCAAAGTTCACACAGGTGCCACATCGCATCAATCGTATAGATCTATCGGCAATAACAAAGCAATTGTTGGGAACTACGTGACGGAGTAATTCGTCGTTTCCCTCGCTGGACGCGACGATTAGCCCACCTCTATTTACTTGTCTATCGGATCGGATAGAGCTGGCAGCTGACGCCGGACGCGCCCGACAGACGGACACCGTTACAATTACAACATTGACTTAGAAAAACGTTTGCCACGGATAACCGACTTGTCTAATTCGAATGCGCTTACACCGTTCCGCGATTGACTGGAACTGTACCAGATAGGAAATACGTTTCTCGTCCGCAAATGTATCACTTTAACGTCTGTTACGTAATCGAATTACACACTCACGACGCTTGGCGACTTAGCATTTCAAGATTTTAATATAATTTTTTATTAAATACGTCGAACACTCAACGGACCTTAAGCACCTCGTCTGTATAGACTCTAAACTATAGGTATATAATACAATACAAAAATAGATACCTTATTGTATACCATAAAATACAGATACAGAAAGACATAGGTACACAAGAAGACAGAGAGACAAATAAAAAAAATAATTATATCTTTGGGTATTAGTATATAGCAGAAACAAGGAAAAAAAGAGTGGGAGAGGTGTAAAATTGTTAGTATTTGAGGAAAGAGAAAGAAATGTTATATGGTAACAACGACTGGTAATGATTATATAGTATGTGTATATAAGAGTATATAGTTGAAATGGTATTACAGAATACTTGCATTGAAGAGAGTATGTATTTGAGACAGAGATCTTTAGCCGCGCGTTCGGCTCCCACAGGCAAAACATGAGGAGATCGCGATCTCGCGCGGGCCACGACCGGCCGGAGATCACACGCGAAGCCGAGACGTCTATCGCCCTTAATCACTGATAATCTGTTGCGCCACGGGAACAATGCCGCCATAACGTTCGATTAATGAGCGCAATTAATGCCATCGTTCGTAATGCTTGGAAACACTGGCCTAAAAAACAAAGTCCTTACACAGGTACCTCGATAATTTCTATTTAATTATCATTATATTGCAGCTATTAATGTACCGTTTTTCATTGTACTAGATACTGGTGTAGTGTGAAAAATTCGAAAAGTAAGAGCTTTGCAGTATTTACCAATCACAACCTAAGGAAGAGTATTGCGAATATTAAGTTGTGAGCGTGACCTCACGACGTTCTCCTTCAACGTAATTGCGAGTGATATTAAATTTATAAATGCACAACATTTTGTATAGTCACAGCTGTATGCCCGGGATTCGAACAGAAACTCATGCATTGCACTGCGGTAGCGGTTAATAATGCTGGAACTATGTAGTTAGGTGTTTTAGACAGCATATCTTTTACATAGAGATTTCAAATACAATATGGGTTTACAGAAGAAAATTTAATAACAATGCCTTTTAATGGTTCTTTGACAAGGCATTAAACTCTGAAAGCCTTTCCATGAACTAGTGTTTCCCTTGAAAACTAATCAGCGCTCGCCATTAAGGTATCGGACAGCGACTTTACGTTCACTAATATATCTCGCAAGATCTCGGCGCCCAGAGTATTCGTCCCTGAGGAATTAGCTCTGACAACGCCACAATAGTCCATAATTATGAAATGTGTACTGGATTCTAAAAGGATCTGTAATTTTTCTCTGGTGCTGAACAATGCTGGACAGTAATGAAAGGAGTCAATCAGTCGATGTCTGCGAAATACGCTCGCGTTAATTTATGCCCCGGTCGGCGCGGACGAAGGCTCGCGTTCACTCGGCCCTTAAATGCTCCACTCTCGCAGACAAAGGGCGATGAAATCGCGTCGTGCACGCGAATATTGTGCATAATGTGAGTTAAATTTCAAAATATAAGCATAAAGTGTGTCCGACGCGTTCGGGATCACCACGTGACGTGAAGGAAAGCGCCGGTCCGTATCGACGTGTCGGCACGGCGCGTGTTGTACCCACTAGCGGCGCGTGAAAGCTATACTTACCTTACATCCTAGCCGCTTATGAATTTATAGCGAGTGCAGTATTATTTACTAGCATTATACGCACAATTTGCGAAGCTGTCGCAAGGGCCGGCTATAATTTCCCGATGGCAGCAGATCCATCAATACGCGCCCGCGGCTGCGGCCGCTTTCAATTTGTAGGCCGCTGCATCGCCGGCAATTACCGTCCGGACGGAAGGCCGATCATCATCGATATACGCGCTTAATAATGCCTAATGACACTTAATAAAGACGGAAAATAAAAGTGTGACGATTATTTACAGTCCTCGTGTAAATCTTAACGGTTCATAACTACTTATATATATGTACCTACCTATATACGAGTACTTACCCGTTGGTCCTCCGTAACACATAACTTTACTATTATAAATTACGTATAATTGATATTCATGAAATGTCTGTACGTAGCTTTAATAAAAATTTTAAAATACGATCCATGAACAGTCGTAAAAATTGATAGGGCATTCAGTAATGTTTCCTTAATAAATATTTATTATTGGTCTAATTAAATAAATTTTCCACCCATTTGTTAATAATACTTTGTGTCTCAATTGCACGTGTATGTATGTTCTTGTACAAAGAGTAGTTGGCGAATACAAAAAAAATCAGAAATACCTATAACGGGTAAAAATAAGTAATATGAAATATTCCGTCAAAATTAAATCCATTTGTTTAACGTTGCGACCCGTATGACGCAATGGTTACCAGGCTCAATTGGTGACCGAAGCTACCTGGGTTCAATTCTCAGCAAAACAAAAATTGAATCAGTGTTATAAATTTCAGAATATCTCTCGTCTTTGTGAGTTTTTTAAATTGGTGTGTGAATTTGAGAGCTGTCAATGGCTTCCGCGACTATAATATAGATTGCTCTTTATGACTGAGAGACCACTCAGCACTCAGCGTAGATGGCTGCGCGGCTGCAGTCTTGACACAATTTAAAAGGACATTAATAAATAAATCTGTTGAAAGTCTCCACGAATGTAGTTGCTATGTTTAATCGCCAAACCGGTTTTATGAAGGGCTGACAACTAAGCATCTAAACTCTCGCAGATGGTGCGTTATTCAAATTGGGAGCATAATGCAAATCAAATTATATTGTCGTGTAGTAAATAAACCTAATATAATAAAAATTCCATTCGTGTGGAACCAATTAAATAGTCGTTAATTTTTCAAATCATCTATAAGATTATATTTGGAGTTGTTTTAATATTTCTGATAATTGATAGGTAGCTACTCGAAATTTTACTTATTATAGTGTAGAGTTGGTGTTGCTTGGATGAACGTTGTGGATTTGTTTTATGATTCACGTTAATTGATTTTATTTAAACATGTATTTTGATACAGTCAAAAAATATTAACTCACCTATTATTTTAAAGTAATGCTTCGGAGGTACTGGTTTTCAAATACCGCGTTATTCTTACAATTTTTTGAAAATACTTGGTTTAAATATTTTTATGCGTATCTGACATAATTTAAATAGTGCGTATTATATGCAATTAAAATTTAAAACTTTTGACGTTACGTTACTCTTAGTGACAGTCAAAAGGCCACAGTTCATGCATGTTTACAATGGATAATTTTCATATGTCATCATTCTAAGTGTAGGTATTTATATCTTCGTACAAGTATGTTAGCCTTTATTTCTGTTTAATTTCTATAGTTACTTTATTATGAGTCAATATTTTGGACTACATGCAAAAAGCATTTGAAACCATAAAATTAAATTAGAGGAAATCTTTTTCGTGTTATAGTAGCAGCGCATCAAGTACGTTAGTCATGATTTTAAACGGTCAGCGTAGCAAACACTTTTGTATTCTTTTTAAAGAATAGAGAATCTTTGTGACTGGATAAAGAGTACTTCTAATGCTTAGTTCTTTTTTTATACGACATTTGCCTATTCTAAATGTGCCTATGTTCTTTTAAAAACATAATTTACTAAAGCAGAAGAAAATACAGTATAAAAAGCAGTATTCTATGAAAAAGATGCATTCGTGTTTTCACGGAGAAACTGTAGACGGAGGTAAAAAGTTCTTGCTTCGTCGGATTTTGGATTTATCTTTAGGTGGTTGAAATAAATAAAACAACAATTAAATTTGCTGTTTTTAGTTTATTAACACTTAGGGCTGCACCCTGATATGTGTCACTACAATCGCGATATGCTCACATTTCACGCAATAATCATTAATAATTGTTTTGCATACAAATTAAATACACTCGTGTTCTGATAACGTTAACATTTTTTTATACATTTTGGTTTACGCAGCGTATAATTATATTGCAATATACGTTAATAATAAAATGCTTAAAGTAAATTTAATCCATATAACAAACAGGACTTTATAAAATGAAATTTACAATTGAAATTTAATGAAATACTTAATTCGATCTGTTATTAAAAATGGTCTCGAGACAACGGTATGTCAAAATATGAATATTAAATTGTACAACAGAAAACAAATTGTGGAAACCTTAGCGAACAATCTATTCAGTACAACTCACGGTAACCATTAGACACTACTTACAAAATCTACTATTTTGCTACGCTGTTACATTAAGTTCTATATTACAAATGGATATTTACGTTCAACAATAATTACAAATATGAAACAGAAACAATTTTGGGAAATGTGAGCGGTGAATCGCGACATTATTCTACTAAAATGTACTCGTTCATCGTCCCTTACTCGATACAAACTTCTACGTGTACTCTATGTACAGTGTTTAATCTACAAAAATAATTTAATCAACCGCTATACAATACATACAATCCTTACGCCTTAAAGAGATGGAATATAAATAAGCTTAACGGTAAAATGTACACTCAAATACTGATAATACTAAATATATTATTATATCACTGACATTATTTCACCATTATACATCTAAAATAGAATTTTATTAAAGTAAATGTAACATAAAACATTGATAATTCGTTAACACATTTGTATTGATTTTAATGTAAATTATGCTTGTACGAAATACGTACTCGTACGTACGAAGACAGACCGCAGTAATAATAACCACAAAATGAAATGTAATTTTACATTGTATGAACGGATTTTTTGTTTTGTCTAGTAAATATTTTAAATTCAAACACCTTGAAGAATTGTATATAATAACAATTACTTATTTTACGCAAGAAGAAATTTTTCTATTCAATTACTATCACTGAAAATAATATGAACAAGGAACATTTCGTTGCGAAATACATTATATTCCATTTCAATTTGAAAGTAGTCATTGTTATTTACTAAGTTAAAAGGAACATGTTATTTACCGTAAATATAAAGTATAACATTTACATGTATTAATTACATCACGGTAAACAATCAATATGATATAACACACATGGAATAATCAATAATCAACTTAATTCTCAAGTACTACAAGGTCTATTGTTAATGAAAGGAGGTCCTTACGTTGATATATTGGGAATGTTTGTTTTATTTATGCTACCTAGTTATTATTCAAAATATTACATTATCCAAATCATACATGTAAAGCCTTATTTGTTTTATGCAAATTTTTATTCTTTGGTTCATAGATTTTACTATGTATATCAGAAAATATAATAGGTACGCAAATCCTTTAAAATAAATTTTAATCTTTAAGTAATTTACTATACATTTATTAGTCTGTTCGAGTGGATTAATGTTAACGAATTGTGCAGGTAACTGTTAAATGTAAATCTATACAATTAATAACTATTATCTTTTTGGGTAGGAACCTTCAAATTATGTTTTACAATACATCTAACGACAATCTAGGCAGCTATTTAAATATAGACAGTTATATTAGAATAGGTACCATTTAAATTTACATACAATATTTTATAAATAAAAAAATTTGGAACCGTCAAATCCAAAGTGGAGGAGTTTTTGAATCGGTCCATAGTAAGTAGTCACAACACCTTCACTGTCCGCCCAATAGGGATAGGATTTCATTATCAATGTCACAGCTGCTCTTGAAACTTCGACAAGGGACCGTGTATGCTTTGGTATTATGTTCACAGGGGATGTCTCGGCGAGGGAGAGTGTTCTGGTCGAGCTGCGGCGGAAGGGTGCGCGGGGGGCGGGTACGGGCAGTATCTGAGGGGCGCAGGCGGTTTTTGTAGCCATAAATCGGGCGGTAGAGCCAACGGCTGCGGCCAGGCCGCGGGCCACGCTCGGCCCCCGAGCGCTAGAAGCTGCAGCGCGGGCGGAGTCCTCGCCCAAGCCGCTCGCTTCTCGGCCTCGTCGTCCCCAGCGCTGGATCCGGTGTAAAGCCGGAGCGGTGACCGTAGCAGTTGCTGTTCCATCAACATCAACTCCATCGGATCTCTGAAGAAAGAGGAAAGTTTTTATTATTAACTATTTTCTTTTAATAATTACAAATAAACACATCTAATTCTGAAATAAATGTTTACTGATAGCATATTATATACCTACTCTGATTTGCAACTAGATGGTCGGCCTATTTTAATGAATGTTTCTTTATGTTTCACTCTATAGTATAGTACTACCACTGTGGTCTTACAGCATCTACTTTGTAACACTTACGTTGTATGTACCTATAAACAAAACGGAAAATTCGCTTTCCTGTAACTCGGTATGGGAGATACCAACATAGATAGAGATATATTCAAGAACCGAGGAAGCGAAAGCGTTTCGTAGATAGTAACATCTCCTATTTCAGAGTATTTGATTATGCAAAGTCGCTCGCAGATTCTGATTCTACGAACGCGTGTTTTTGCGAGTTGGTCTGTTCGTTAGCTTTCATCGGAGCGTGGCCTATAAACGAGTTCGAGGAAAGACAGGCCACCGGCGGGCCACGTGGCGTTTTCAAATCCCATAAAACGTTATTACACTCGTCAACTGTTCGAGTTATGCAAAACACCATAACAATAACCAAAGAGTTCTGTTCATTATTCGAAGCGTATGGTTGTTTCTAATCGAATAGGTACTACAATAAATAAATAAATAATCGCAGATGCGTGCTTGCATATATCGATGCTCTTATCAAATAGAGACAATGTCATGTTGTAACGAATATCATTAAAGAATATTATTTGACAAGATTTAATATAGTCCCTACATTAACAACAACCCTTACAGCTGTCTTTATCTCAATAGGAAAACATTTCGGTGGCAACATCAAAATTAGGTTGCATTTTAAATACGACTGTGATAATCGCATTTAGACGACCATCGTTTGTTTCGACGAAGCATTTTTACGAGGTAAGCAGTTAACGAGGCGCAATGAGCTCGTCCTTACTGCGCGCTGATGCCCTTTATTGGTTCCCGGAGGCTGTGACCGCCAGCCCGCCACTGCGCACACTTCGCGTTAAATCCGCTATTTTCGCCTCTCTACGAAACTATACGCGCAGTTACAAATGCACTTAATGCGCCTTTCACACTGGGGCAAGTGAAATTTTAAGCGTCGGATACACGCTTATAAGTTTGAATTTATTACGTAACAGAGTATTTTTTTTTTCAACCCCCCCGCCAAGGTTACTTTGCAAAACCGACCAGCGACATTATTTTCCATGAAACATCAACTTTCGTGATATTATTGGAAAATATATACAAAATGTAACTAAGACTGGACACCAATGGCACGTTCCTCGGTGGCTGTTGCTCTTCCGTTGCCCTAGGTTGTGCTCATCTCAAATATGATGTGGGTCGTTATTAATAGGTTACGCGTCTTGAGCGTGCGAGCGGAGCGGCAAATGAGCGTGACGATACGCTCGAGTCGGAGAGAGGCTCGAAATTGGCATGACATCACGAGATGCCGTGTCGAATTTAATCTATCACCACGGCCGGCCCCAGGCGCCGGCGCGCTCGCATCGGGAATTAAAACAGGTAGTGCCCACAGCCGCTAATCGAAACATTGTTTTTTTTAATAGAACCTTAATTCCCTAAAAGTTATAATAAAAGCCATGAGTGGTAATTGGTGGCGTATCATGATACGCATCGTTTGTCTCGACACAGCACGTTATCCAGTGAAAGAGAATCGCAAAGCCTGATTCCGTAACATTATCTATCACATACGACTGAATTTTAAAAACAAGTAACTTATACGTTTTATACGAAATCAAATATCGACTTCGTATATTAAACTTTACTACTTCTTGTTGTATAATCTGTTTAAAGCTTTATCGTAATCCTTAACTTAAATCCTTACTTAAATGTATTTATATATTGTTTTCGCCAATATAAAAATCGCCTCGAAAACTTTGACTTATCAAAGTCAAGTGAAGACCGATGGAGGTCAAATCGACTGGTCGTGTCGTTTCGGGTGCTGCGGGGGCGTTAATGGCGTATTTATTACGATCTCGGCATCGGCCGTAATAGCCGACACTGGCGGCAAATTACAGGGCGGCTGCTCTCTACCTCCGCGGCTAGAGACGGAGAGATTCCATATCGATACCTTGTGATAGAGCTTCTCGGCATCGATGTAAACTTCTGTTTAAAACAATATTATCATAGCAAATTAAAACAGATATAGTTATTTAAAAAAAGAACCTATATTATATTTACACGTATTTTTCAAATTTCAATCATAACTTAAACCAACTAAGAATAAGTATCCACAACTAATTTGAAAGTACATATATACCGAATAACCCTCATCATCAGTATGTATAGTCTAATCCATTACAACTGAAATACCTGCTCAGTATGTTTTAATAAAGATTAGGATTATTAAAACGCTACATATTTGGCTTCAGTTTAAAGCAACGAATACTTATTTAAAGAACTAATGTGACGCAACGTTCTTAGCACTATATTCGACCATAAATATTTGAAATTGGTAAATCGACATGTACGAAGACGCAACACTATTCAATAAATCGTCCGACCAACACGTCTATTAGGCGCATCAAAAACGACTTCGACATATGCCAGCGTACGTTTATTATTTCTGCGAAATATCCTAAGCTTATAAACGATTATTAAGGTAAGGTGTGATTAGCACCTCGGGTCTTTAAACATTATAATAATCCCTTGTGAATATTACACGTTGTTGTGGTGTGCGCGCGGCAAAATATTAAATCAAAATGGGACTCCTTTTATAAACGTGTTACTACAAATAAACAAATGAACATAAACACTTTCTGTCATATCTTGTAAACATAGCAAAGGTCATAGTCATCGATTTTACTGAGAAACGTTTGCATTAAAAGCAACCAACCATTATACATTATTAATACTTGTGTTAATATTTTCCGCTTACATTTTATGGTTATACTCATATTAGGCGAGGGTTGAAGCGTGTTCAAGAGTGCGGAATTAAAACTTAATCATAAAATTAAAACGAAATAAAGGTAGGTACTCAGTTGGACGTAGCCTCTGATTGAGCGAGAGGCGTGTCTCATTAATTAATGGATGAAAAGCCACCTCCACCACCTCGCCGAGTGACTCCACGCCGATTCTCACACAATGCCGATTTATCACACTTATTGCCCGACAATTTTGGACGTCAGCGCGAGAACTCATTAAGGCAGTTCTTCATTACTTACACGGATTACTTTAATTTGTAGATAAAAATGAACATGTAATATTTTTTGTATGTAATTATTTGCGTCCTAAACTTTTGGATTTTAGAAACATAACATCACGCCAGGTCCCTAACGGGGTAGGCAGAAAGCACTGAGTGCCAAAGTTGATGATGGTAATGATAATCTTCATGATGTAGTACGATATCAACTTGTAGTACATTTCTAAACTAATCACCTTAGCTTGTAACCGATTTAAAATATAAATCTCTATTATTTGATTTCTTCAATACATTTCATACTGATAATAAAATGTGCTTCACTTAAAATATTTTCTTGGGACAGCTTGAACTGCACCTACAACTTTTGTTTCATGTGGTTAAAAGCAAAAATACTGTACGGCAACCTTTGGATTATATCTGTGTTAATTGACATTCGCAGCTCGATTACTACGAACCTATTAGTACACTTAAGAGATATGCCTACGTAATACAGAAGGAAGTGCGAGGGGCTCCACTTAACAACTTTTTAATATCTTGACACCGTCAAATCAGGTTTAAACCGAGTGGCGGAGAGTGAAGTGGCAATTTACTATAAGATATTATCGATAGTGTAACGCGTTCAACTGAATTACTGCATCGAGTCGTGAACGTTGAAGAGTCGCTCTCCTACCTTACTGCTACGACAAGACTACGATTACGGCCTACGACCACGACGATAACAGACCACGATCGCCCAAATAACATTGAAAGAAATATATTATTTTTACAGAGCATTCAGTATATTATACTTCATATAAGATTAAATCTTCATAAGAAGCTACACTTAGTTTCATGTGAAATTGTATATAAGTTACAATTACCGGCAAGGACTATTTAACATCGACTGGCTGGTAAATAAATTAGATGCGAGCGTATTAAAAAATATATAAGTCTATATACTTCATTTATCGACTAGGGATGTATTCTATAGAACATCCACTGGCACTTCTCTATAGCGATTTATGTATACCCTAGTGTAATTATGACACGTGGCAAACAGAAATTTTCAGTGCAGTTACGACAGTGAATAAAAGTCGTTGTCGTGACAAACGAGTGCTCCGTTCTGCCCACAGTAGCGTGGCTGACACCGATCTCGGTGCACGCGAGACAAGCCTCTAATTATTCGACCTTTCATTTACTACACGTGAGAGAGCCGAGATTATGACTTGTTGAGCAACAGGTACCTACATACATCTAAACGTACAGATGGGAATGATTTTTACTCTTTTGTTAGACACTTTAATACCGACTTGTTAAATAAATGTTGAAATCTGTGAATGTTAACGAATCAGTGAACATAATCAGTAAATCAAGTAAATCGAGGTCGAAATCGCACACATGCTCATAAATGCATACGTACATGCATAATAAACTCCCATTCAACTTATTTATGTTGATTACCTTATGTTCTACTCATATATGGACTGCATTAGCCGCTAGATATCAATCTATCAATTATCACGTCTAATGGTTCATACATACGCATCTATTTGAGGTGATAGTGGCGATAGCAAGCCAATTTAAAGCACAGAATCTCACTAAATATATGAAAATCCCTCTTAGATCTGCATGTTACTTCGTTCCTTCGTTAAAGAAAAAGCTTTACGTACTCGTATACCTACTGCCTCCTACAAGTGCATTTTCATTTCAGTATAGGTATATATATTGAATATATTGTTATTATTAGAAATGAACCGTCCTAGAAATATCCAAATATAAACGGTCAGAAAACGTATTTTATTACAGATTGATCTAACAAATTGAAGAACGCTGCAGTAGTGACTGTGTGTGTGTCCGTTCACTGTGAGAAACTCAACATTTACAGGAATGGTACGGCCTGAGGTCGGCGAGGCTGGTGGGGCGGTAATTGCTCCGATACCATCTCGCAGTAGCCGTCAATCAAGCGCGGCGAACTATCAACGCGCCAATGCCCTATCAATTAATCCCAATCGGTAGCCGCATACTGACTGACCGAGATTAGATTATTAATACGCTCAATAATTCTGTTGATCGATTTTTCTTGAGCGACGTATGACTCAGACACTTTGGTAAGGGATTGGGTCTCACTTCTAATGATAGCGTTACGGAGGAATGTGAAACTTCGTTTTAAGAATAAACGTATAGGTAGCGATTGTTTGATAGAAAGATATGATTCATGTGTATGACCAGGTAACGTACTTACTCAGCTCAAAAAATATTTATTATTTGAAATCGTTGTTCATATCTATAACCGGTTTTTCTTACTGTCTGTCTGTCTAACTAATATGTATAATGAATGCTATGTAAACTGACGACAAAATCACAAATCGTAGTGTAGTAAATTATTGAAAATCCGTAAACTAATTAATTAGCAGCCGTAGAAGCGATAAATGATTTAATTAAAATTAATAAATCGCATAATTTACATCGAACTATTTGTCCCTACGAACATTTAGTTCATGGAAATCATAACCTTAATATAAGTGTGTAAGAAACTTCCCACTGAGCAACTCTGACTAGTGTGGTAAATTTTCGTATTACGGTATAAATTTCGGTATGTATCTCATAACAAACCAAGTGTCTATATTAGTAGATATTTGTGATCAAGTAGGGTAAGTCTTTAATAAAGTTACTTTATTAGCAGTTAATGGTAAGGAAGGATGCTTTTATGTGGTTGATTATCTACTTACAGATTTATTAATTCCATGTAGTGTTGTGGCTACTGAATAACGACTCGGGTAGGCCGTCTGAAAATACGCGCGTTACACAGACTTTAATACGCGACGAATAATTTATGAAAGGCGAGGTGTAGTCGGTATGTAAGAACCGGTCGCATCACGCGCCGCACGATGGCCAGAGATAATAGAAACGCAGTTTAATTTGTCGTTTAGGGCATAATGAGGAGCGCGCCCTGTGATTACGCCGCCGCCGCCGCCGGCCGCTGTTGACGTGAGCTGTTTCCACACCGCGCCGAACGCGTAGGGCTGCGGTAACTAATACTCTTTACATTCCAAACTTAAATACATACTTGGCTATCCATTTATACAAATTAGCGGAAAATTCTCTTCATACATCTTGCGATTGTAGTAATGAAGTATTTAAAAAATATATTGCACTAGCTGACCTGGCAAACGTTGTTCTGCCATATAAATTATTTTTTATTGCTTCTCCTCTCCTATTCATCTTAGCGTGATGTTATATAGCCTAGAGCCTTCCTCGATAATTGAGCTATCTAACACTAAACGAATTTTTCAAATCGGACCAAAATTTCCTAATATTAGGGCGTTCAAACAATCAAACAAACTATTCAGCTTTATATTATTTAGTACAGATTATAATAGTTGGAGTTATAGATAGGAACGAAACTTTCGATTAAAAATATCAATCAATTCAAAATAAACTAACTGTTCAAATTACAAACTTAAGAGTACAAACATAAAAATGTACGCGTGTATGTAAATGCATGTATGTGTATATGAGTCATAAAACAAGAAAACGTTATAGAACGGTTATCTACCAAGTATATAGAACTTAAGTCTGACTTCAGTCTGGTCTGAATGGCTATCTGTCTATTAAGTAGAACTTAAGATGTTGACTGCTTTAAATTCAGCTGTCAATTGACAACCCTACCTTTATATTCGCTGTGTACCCTCGAACGTGTTAACTCACAATAACTCACATTTGGGCACTTTACCGCTCTCTACTACCTCACCTCTACTCAGAAATGTGCGCGAACTTAAATCGAGACTCGAAGTTAGGCTCATGGGAACGCCCGCTCCGTGCCTGCGGCGAATTCACCTCACACCCGAGCGCCATCGCTTTAATGAGTGGAAATCGGAATTTTATGGAACACTTTTAAATGAATTCATAACGCAAGTTTATGGCCGCAGGTTGATACGGCGTTATAATGCACAACTTATACATAAATTCATAAACTCAAGGTGATTTTGGAACGCTTATGAAGTAATCATAAAACGAACATTACGACCACATGCGTATTTGCACAGTCCCTGCGATGTCATCGTCGAATGTTTGTCTAATATTATGCAGTAATTCCATTTTCATGTTTATTAATGAGTACTTTATTAAGAATGCAAGTATTGAGATTATTTATTTTAGAAAAATGTCAAGCAAATAGGCAATTTACATGCTGTTAATAATAAATGTTAATTAATAAAGTTTCTATAACACGAGTGAAGTCTCCTAATCATGGCTTGCTGAGCAAGGTAGACTATGACTTAAATGAATATCTATCCCGTTTGGAAGTCTTGTCCAACAGTGTAATAATGAACAAATCTTAGTTTTCAAAACTAGAGGAAAATTTTAGGCTAAAATGTTATATGTATTGGTAGGTAGGTATATGTGATATGACATTTACTACCTAGTAATGAAAATTGGTAAGAGATTTATTTTCATTGTTTCAACAAAACACGTTAGTAATGGACAATGAATATGTGCCTTTGGGAGATGACAAAGGTTAATTAAAATCAATAAGCTTAATGTCACCTTCTAACTACGATAAATTTTATGGTTGTAAAGTTACAAAACTACCGCATAAACACTGAGTGGCGTCGGCGTACAGATATTCAATATTCAGGTATAAGTATAAATAGTTGCTTTATACCTAAATATTTCATTTCAACAAGTATTTTCGTATTTAAAAGTTACTGCAAAGAATATTGTACATCACGCATGTAATGAGTCGGCAATGCATTTTAATAACGTTATAAATATTCGTAATAGAGAAAACCAAAAATGTTTAATGAAAAAGGTTGATTATTAAAAATGTTTTTATAATGACCATAATAATTATAACTGTCTACAAAAAGTAACGATT
>DWUN01000699.1:0-20492 GCA_018249975.1 Passova gellias
AACAATTGCTACACGGCAGAAATAGGTGTGGCGGTGGTACTTCCCCGGGCGAACCGTATACAGGTTCTACCACTCTTAATCAGTATCTGACCTATTTGGTTGAGATAGGACAGTCTAGGTCTCCCTCGGCGCCTACATCCATCAACACTCGCATTTTATATTAAATAATGTAAATAAATACTCCTTATTATCCGGATATAAGCATATAAAGTCAACGTTTTGGCTAAGAACGTGAAGACAGCGTGAACTGTTATGGAGACGACCTAATGAATATTTATGACTGTGACGGCCCTTATGGTCGAGTGGTTAGAGGCCGTGACTGCAAAACCGGAAGTCCTGGATTTGATTCCCACTCAGAACAAACTTTTGTGAAATCAAAATTAGCGTTCGTTTTGCCTGTGGGTGTATAAATTGAAAAATAAATGTGTTTTTGAACATGTATACATATGTATAAGTGTAATTATAGTACTTTATTTAAAACACAAAAACATAACACGTGTAGGTAAACGCAAAAAAACAACAAGACTAAAAAACAAAACATGTACAATAAAAATAAAACTTACAAAACAAATCATATCAGTTTTCAATATGATTCAATTTAACACTAGATTTACCAAACTGGTCATTTTGTGTAATCGTGCAATTTCAATGCAAAATTCCTACTACATATATCGTTTGATTTCAGAAATAATGTTATTGTTTTTGAAGCTATAAACGGAGAATACATTTAATAAACTTAAGAGTGAATAAAACCTGGAAGTCACAATAAGCATTTTGCTTATACACCAGTCATTTTGATTGGCTGTTAGTATACATAAAAATATGGTGAATCTAGTGTTAAGTAAAAACTTCACAAGACTAGACAAAGTTAATTATGAATACTGACGCTTATAGTCAGTATAGGTCTTAACTATTGTCATCAATTATACTAGTTTTGACCGACAAAATTTTAACTGCAACGTGTTTATTGACTACAAAAATATTATTACACAAATGTTAAATGATTATTGATGACGCCTGCTCATGCGTTTGCCGCTACATTTTCGCATTAAGTTATAGATCAAAAAAATACAAATGCAAAATAGCACGCAGGTTAACTTGATTTACTTGATATTTTTATACCAATTATACGTTGTATGGCGCAAAAGCTGTATCAAAAGCGTATCCGCAAAAAGTCACAGTGAAAATAAACGAATTGCCTGGCTCCGGGTTTTATTAAAAACGTGATGAGCACGGCGTGATATATGGACGAGTGTTGCATGCGAGCTCCGTTTACTGGGGTTCACAGAAAAGTTTCATCATTTATGGAAAATTCGGACTAGGAAGAAAGAAAGAAAGAAAGAAAATAACAATTTATTGCTTATAGACGCTATTACAAATGGAGAAAAAATTAATACATATTAAAAATGGGACGAGGCAAGACTAGAATATTTTTGGATTTGTTTTTCAACCCTTTTATTGTTCATTGAACAAGGACCTCTAACGTAATGTGAAGGTATAGCCATAGTTATGAGGCATTACATTTTATCGTAATAATATAAATAAAATTCATTATGTGCTACCTTCCTTATTAGTTTTATAATGTTGTTCTATACTTAACCGCATAAGAAACAGACTGGATTGATATGAAATTTCGGTCTATGCGTGTCTACTTTGCAGACGACTTATTGTTTGTGTATTACATTAAAGAAGCTTAACAACATAAATAATGGCTGACCTTAACGGTAATGTACCACTATATTGACACCAATGGCTCTATTATATTATGTGAACATGATTAATCTATTCTGATTCCTTACGTACGTTGAAAATTACGCTAAACAATAAGGAAAACTCCATTCTTTCGTTATATCGAGATTATTGATAGATAGTGTTCGGGTATTAGTTGGAAATCTTTATTGATTATCGCGTTTATGATACAGGTACGTTTATCTTTGTGTTTATCAAATTTATTCTTCCACGATTGAGCCACGTAGCATTGTCACACTGATACTGCGTCACCCCAGCGAGAGAGTGGCGGAAAAATAGCTTTTTAAAATAAGCAATTTTTCACGGATCACACGACACGCAGCCATGAATCGCCAAGTCGAATTTAAACTTGATTTACCGAACCCAAATGTGCAAGCAATATCTGTTTGACTTATTGGTTTATTAATTTTTTATATTGTAACTTATACGTTAATAGATAGCGGGCCGCGGTTATTGACTGGATCATTGAGTGAATACTGAAATTCATTACTGAGCTGGGAATTGTGGGTTGGACAACTGCGTCCGTGCAAGATAACTGTATATATATGTAATCAACATGAGTATTTGTACTGTTTCTGAGTTTAAAATTAATTTTATATAAATGATTTGTATGATTACTAATTTATTAATATTATTAGTAATTACATATGTATTTACGACGAATGTAGAAGAAGCACGTCAGAATTGTAAGGAATGAGGTATTTGGCAGTCGTTCTTGTCTGCCTACCCCGTTAGGGACCTGCCGCGACGGTATAATACAACAAAATAATAATGTATTTGGCTGTCTAGTTACCGAATCAGTCTCTGCTTAGTTTGATATCAGATGGCATTGTGTTGTCGTGTAATATCAACACTGTTATTAACCTTTACTATTTTAATGAATATTATGACACAGGCGAATTGCTTGCATGCGAATCTACTATATATATTATATAGACTATTAATTCATTCAATTGCTCTTCAAATGAATACGTGGGGCCGTTTCTAGGAATATGAATTCTTTTTAATCTTGAATTCGATTACAAATACTGTTATCGGCATTATTATCCGTTGTGTTTCGTTACGATAGACTCAAGGTAAGATAAGAGTGGAATCGTCATCGTTGATAACGTTAAAATACATAGTGTATTTCGGCTATTTTCTTTATAGGAAACATTTTGGATTTTCCTAATGAGAATTTAACTTTTTAGATTGTATTATCAAGATCGAGATTAATTAACATTTTTAATTTATAAATTGCATTATTTAATCTGTTGTCGATATCTGTTGAAACTGTACGACTAGCTACCCGGTACAATGGTCGTTTAATACTGACGTCACTAGGCTTGTGCGAAACAAAAACGATAGTGAGGATTATCTTTGAGTTTGTAGATAACTTTTGTCGAATGGTGATTTTAATCACGAAGAACGGGTTTTCCAAAGCAGATAACGCACACCAACAGTCAATAGTGACAAATAATAATAGTGGCAAATGGACAAAATGCTCCGTGTAGAAGGCGTTCCATTTTCAAATTTAAAAACATTTGAAAATCTATGTATGTACGTACAGAGTAGGTACAGTACATGAATATTATTTGTATGCTACTGATCGTGAAATAAATTCTTATTTACATTGTACTGTTCTAGTCTAAAGCATTCGTTGACTGCCTTTGGTCGTTGTAATATTAATTTGCAATAGTGTATTGTATATCATTGTCAACCTCTACTATATGCCATTGTTAGACTGTAACGGTGAAGGAAAACAATGTGTCAAAATCTGCACACCTCAGAGATGTTATGATATGTTTCTGAGGGGTGTGAAATTTGCCAATCTCCATTTAGCCAGTGTGATGAGTACATCATGGCCTTAAACCTTCTGACGTCGAAAAATATCATGTGCAGTATATACATATAGAGGAGTCATGTTTGGGAAAATCTATATACTTTTACATTCTGTGCGGTATTGGGCGATGACAAATTTTGTATTTCGTACACTTTAAGCTCTCGAAACAACCAATCACGTGCGATTATGTTCCACAGTGACAAGTGCTATTGACATTGGCACTTACAAAAATGAGTTTCCCATTACTGACACCAGTAGGCACTGTTTCAATTCCATACAAATTGTAGTTTACGCGTTCGGAGACGAATAGCGAATACTCGCACTAGGCACACTGTGCAGTAGTGCGATTGGAATATGTGGTCCGACATTGACGCCGGTCAGTGGCTCTGTCACGTCCTTTGATGTTTCCAACGAGTGACACGATTGAAACTTCGAACGTCACAGCGATGTAATCTAATTAATATTAGCGGTTCTATCCTAGGTATACTAATAATATAAAGCTGAAGAGTTTGTTTGATTGTTTGAACGCGCTAATCTCAGGAAATATCGGTCCAATTTGAAAAATTCTTTCAGTGTTAGATAGCTCATTTATCGAGAAAGGCTCTAAGCTATATAACATCACGCTAAGATAAATAGGAGAGGAGCAGCAATATAAAATATTTTGTATGCTAGAACAACGTTTGCCAGGTCAGCTAGTAGGTTGATATGTATTTAAAGTGGACTATTGTGCCATGTATATTACCATTTCATATAAGATATTATATGTTTATATAAGTCAAGTTTTATGAGATTCCTTTTAGTGTTATTAATTTTTGGCTAAATTTTGGAAGTTTTTAATATCTTAGCCTACTAACACTAATCGGTAGTTTTGGTAGTAGCAGGTAAATAGCTATAATATATAAAGACTTCTTTACATAAGGTCCTCTGATACCAAACTTGTCATTCTGTACTACGCTGACCGGATAACACATAAACAGCATACCTAATGCAAGTTTATAAATAGGTAGGCATATTTTTATACTTAGATATAGAACAAATACTCATGTGTATTAAACAAAATATGTTTTCTAGGTGCGAATCGAACCTACAACCCCGTTCGGCTGTCACTATTTACTGAACTAAGGGGCCCGTCATAACTATCAATGACTATTTATATTATGGGTATATATACCTCAGAATTAGCAAGAAAATTACTGGGTCAACTACATATTATCATAGCTAATTAGTGTAGTGGTATTCTCGTCATTGTAAACGATAGAAAGGTATATGTCAATACGCTGAAGCGTCCATTGACGTTTGAACATGTATATGACATAACATATTAAAATACTAACGAAAAACCGCGTGTCAGAATGTAAGTAGCTCCAAAAGTTATACTCCTTGTGCGGCGTAAGTACTCGTAGGTATTTAAGGCAATAAGCGGCGAAAGTTGAAAAACTCTAAATTGAAATGCGGGACAAAGAGAGACTCTTATTTGAAAGTGGCAACCATGGGGATAACACCCGGGCGTCAGAAAGAAAATTAGGATGCGAGCCGTCAAAACTTCAAACCCAGACCATCAAAGCAGTGTTTCGACCCTGTCCGACTACCAGCTGCGAGCGAGGCTAGAACGGTACTGCAGTATTAAACAAATGTGACTACTGTATGAAATAAAACATTACACCTATTATTTTAACTGACATTCAAGCCTTACTTGAGCCGATTACGATTGTAGGTAGCTTCTCAGTTTTGGATTGGAATACTACCCAGTCGAAGGTGAAATCTCTAGTAGGTACGTATTTCTGGCTGTAGGAAGTTACGTACATTTAATATTAAATATCACTCGTTATAAAGGTGTAATAAATCAAGTAAATGACAAAAACTATACGTCTCAGAGTGCTTTGAGGAACTTGAAGTGTAGTTACCTACACTTCCCTCTATGATACATAGACCAATTATAGTGAGAGGAGATCCATTTTATTTGTAAAACCATAGATGAAGTTACAACGAAATAATCGAAATTGTCACACATACATATGATATTGCATCTGATCAGTTACCATATCGTCGCCCAAAGTTTATAATATTTATCGTTTTTATTATGATCATAAGTAATTCGCGGTGAAGCCTGCACCTAAGAGCGACATTTTAGAGGGATGTCGCCCCCGCATTACACCTCTCTCATTATTTATCACATTGTCGCCGAAATTAATGGCAAACCCTCGTCAAATGATTTTTATTTTATAAATAAAGGTCGTGGCTGCTGGCAGTTTAATCATATCTCTATGCTCAAGCGATGTCTGGATTTAAATATTTTAAAATATCAATCTTTTTGAAAAATAATAACACGATCTACCAATTACGTAATCTTTATATATTTTTTTGTTTTTATTATTTCGTCATTCTAGAAATGTGTTATCGGCAAAGCAGGTACCCAATTGTAATGTATGTATGTTTATGTTTCAATACAATTTACATTTATAATATTACGACTTCCTCATCAACGCATTCAATTTAATTAATATATTATAGATGTATCTAATGTCAGAGGTCATCTAAGAGGAAACCCTTTGTGTAGTGGCAATGAGGCCATAAAAACACATCGTTAACAGTTGTTCTAATCATTGTTATCTTTTTATTGCAGAACACATTTTTTAATTACGGGAAACAGCATTAGTGTCTCCTAATTAAATTCATTTATGACAAAAATATTGTATATTTATAGTTAAAATCGATAAGAAATATTTATTTGTCCGACGACTCGTCTAACCAACGGCAATGTTAGTTACGTACTTTTATATTCCTCGTATTCCCCCATTTAGGTGAACGACATTTGATTTAAATTCGTTTGTTCTGGGTTCCTTATATTTGAAGCGCCTTAATGTCTGAGTGTTAAGGGTGAGTTTTGTGTGATCGCTTAACATTTTTGGAAGATGTGAAATTTATAATTGAAGGCCGTAAATTAAGGTGACATCGACAGTTGTGGCTCGCGGGGAGGACGCGGCGCGAGGGAACCTCCGCCAATATTTTATCGGGAAGGTAATTATTTGATCGGCAGACTAGGGTAACAGATGAAACTTTGCCCTTCTAATGTAAGTAGCATTGTTATGAAATTTGTGATTGATTGATTTGATTATCATTTCAAGTCGAAATCGAAATGTACGAAAAGTTACGTCTATCTCGCTTACGGTAAATTATATGACATGGAGTAATAATTACATTGCAGTACTTGTATTGTGAACATTGCGAACTTTATACCTACGTTACAATATGAACAGGTGAAGCTAGTCTTGTTTTGAAAGTGGTCTATTGAGATGAAACGAGCCGTTTGTAAATTTTGTTGAAGGGAGTTTCCAGTAATGTTGTTGTTGCCAAAATAGTTTCGCTATTGCTGTAAACAGACTGAAACTTTGCTGGTCACCGGTAAACATTTGCAAATTCCATACAGGTACGCAAGCAAAGATTGTTATTATATCAAATAAACATTAAGAAACATATGGAACACGTTACATATTAGTTTATTTTTTAACTTTCTTATACTTTCTCCTTACATAATCAGTAGATTTATGCCCATCGTCAGCCACGCTGAACCAGAGGTCTCAGAAAATTTTATGGAGTACTCTCAAGTGCGCAGGTTTCCTCGCTATGTTTTCCTTCAATGTTATAGCGAATGATATATAAATTGTTAAAAAAAATATATGAGGTAATTACCTATTTACTCGTTTACATAAAATAACATGAAGCCAGGGCCCTAACGGGGTAGGCAGAAAGTAACGAGTGGCAAATATATCTGTCCTTGCAAACCTGGCGTGATGTGTATGTATGTATAATATACATGTGATAAATAAAATATGAACGTTTATTGAAATATCCAACTCGCTCTCTGCTCTACATTGGTTGCTAGAGCACAAAGAGAGTTTCAAATGATAATGGGAACGTCAGCGAGGCGATAGGCGCCCGACGGCGGCGTGTCACCGGCGAATGCGTCAAAGGGTTTTGTCGAGGCGCGAATTAAATCGACCAGCGGGAGGCTTCTGACGTATAGACGATAGGAACCGGTCCTATCCCTTTGTATGGTAACGGCTTCTAACACCTAAATAGCAGTAAATGTTTTAACTAACGTTAGGTGAAGGAATATGTATTTATGACAGGTAAGTGCGGACACCTCAGCAACGACTTTATATGGGAATGCGACTTTATACTATTTAAAATTAAGTGACAATTTATCTTTCATAGACGATCATAATAAATGTAGGCATCCTAATATTTCATCACGAAATAGAGCTGTTGTGTATTAGAATTCACTGCTAAAGAATGGAATGAAACACAATTCAGTGATTTACTGGTTCCCTGTCAGTTACTAATAAGTGGAATCTTATGGCGTTGTAACATACGTTATCTCCATGGAAGAGATAAGCTCTGTAAAAACCCTAATAAGAAAATAACTGTACAAAAAACACCATTTAACTTAATGACTGATTAATAGGTACTGCGCAACGAAATTAATTTTAATGCACAACATTATTATATCTCAAGTTTATCATTACAATATCTCATATTATCGAAAAATATCAAAGCATATTTATCAGAGACACAGCTATTAATCCACTTATGAGTTTCAATATTGTCTGTGTTGAATATAACATGCCACAACATATTCATTTTTATTGTACCCTTTCTTTTTCATTTACGGTAACATGTTGCTATCAACTTGAACTCGTGTCCCTGTTTCGAACAATAACATTTTACAGCCACCAATACTTTACGACAACATCAAACAACCATAAAACTGTGAACTGATTATTAATTAAAAAGCGGCCACAGAACAGTCGTATTCCGTGAAGCGGTTGGGAAGAGGTGGCGAGGTCGAGCGGACGTCCAGCTATCAGTTCCCAGAGAACGGGCGGAAGGTCATCTTATTACATTGTTAGCAGATACAGTATCTGTTTGACAAATTCTTGTAATAAGTTGCAGGGTCTGGAAATAAGATCAATGGTGGAGTACAAATAGTCTGGAATTGGTATACGGTTTTAGTAACGCGATGACCGTCAATGATAGCACGGCCCGTTGAGTTGAAAGTGATTGTTGTTGTTCCTGTTTAATGAGGTAATGAAAGAGATTATTCGTTACATTTGATATTATGGTGATATCTTAGAATGACATAACTTAGTTTTGGTGACGGTAATGTTATCTTCTCACATGTCTGTTACTTTAAGTTTTGTGTTTATAACTTTACAAAAGAAGGCAATCCATTTTATATATACGAGTATAGTTTGTAATCATAGATCAAGACTTTTAATCATAGATTTTTTAAGAGATTTATGCAATAGCTTAATTTGCCGGTCTTAGTATATTTTCTAATTCATTTTTTAAATGCACATAAACAGTAATGGTTGGTGGATGAATATCACACTTTTTTAAAATTCATAAGAAAATCCAATTAATTCCAATTCAAATGACTGATACCATTGTTTTGAGCGCGAATATTTCGCATTTCGTGTGTTAAGACTTCTATAATTTTGTTTTTCGATAAAAAGTTTCCAGAGCTATGTGAAAATGGGAATAAATATATTCTAGTTATATATGTATATGTATGTAACCGACAAAATATTGATCGGGAATATATTGACAACTGAATATTCGCAAGTCGCATTTCTTTCGCACGTTACCTCCGTGTTTGTTTCCAGTCGATATCGTGTTTCGCGAAAAAACTTGAACATTGTCATACAAATGTATCTGTTGTTACTGGCGCGTAATTGCCGGCCTGGTGTATAATTTGTGCACGGCCTTTGTGCTGAAGTCAATGGGAGAGTTATTGTGACCTTATCGAACTGCTCGTAGTAACCGTGAAGGGGCTTGCTCGCTCAAAATTTGAGATTTAGTTGTCCGTTAATAATCTATTATTAGATCCGAAATGGAATGGACTTTTATGAAATGACCGGATGAGGTTGTAAACGGTCTACCCGTGCAATTTTTCTCCAGTTGTTTGGTCTGCGTTGTTTTCTTATTATTTTGATACGTTTTAAAGTTTCTACGATACTCATTTTTATATGTATTTCGAAGAAGGATAGTTGTTAAAGGTTAAATAAACAATCTTGTACTACTTATATGATTTTGAAATATTTTCTTTAATTCATTCCAAACTTTGTTCGTAACCAGCCATTGATGCGTTATTACTGTTCTTCTATCTTGAATGGTGGTTAGAGTTAGTACGATAAAACGATTTATTTTATAATAGTAAATTTAGTTCTACTATATTAACCCATGTCTTTTAATACTTTATTTTTGTACAATTATAATTTCTCTTTAAAACTTTTACTGTAGATTATATAAATGTATTTATTTATTATCAATTTTCACAACTAAAAGAAAGATACGTAAATAAAAACTAAATTATCCTATTAAATATTAAAAAATAAAAATAATAAATATAACTATACTACATATAAAACAACGAGTCCAAACCGCTGTCTTGTGGTTGGGTACCCAAGAGACTGGCTGCGTTTCCTCTTTGGACAGCTAGGCTAATTCTTTGTGCAAAGTACGCACCAGAACTAGGGTCACCAGATAATATAATAACGATTACATCATATTTCGTGTAACTCTAAATCAAATTCCGTTAATATCATCAATCCACATCAGCAGCAGATTTAGTAGCCGGGGTAAGATCCCTGCGCAAATGGCATCCCTCCAGCATCACCGCAAGACGCATTAGCGGGATTTCCTCTAATGACTACTAAAACTGAAGTGAGGATAACGCCTTAAGTGGCTTTAATTCACAGTCTTGGCGCAAGTCCACCGGAAAGAGCGTTTTGGTCCAACAGCGGCGTAGGTAGTAGTTGTCAGTAGCGGCGTCGTTAGTAGTTAGCGTAGTAGTATCTATATTAGAGACGTGAACTAAATATCAATTAACATGCTGTTGTTATTATGCAATATACGTGGAACTGCGTTTTGACTTTTTCGTAATTTTATTATTGATAAAGAAAAAATGTATGCATATGTATGCAGTATACCTAAATTATGATCAAATATGGTCAAGTATGCTTTTTTATTACAAAGAATGATTAGGTAGTTACTACGACTGTTAATGCAACAGTTGGGCTAGGTTGTATATTTTGAATATTATAGTCATTCAAGGAGTTTCATTGTAGAGTTTTAGTAGAAAATGTAGAGTCACGTAATTGTCAAGGGATACATAATACATTTTTTAAGAAAATTAACAAGCCGTAAAATGATTAAATACCTGATATGTATTTCTATTAGTTTGTTTTATGTTTATTGCTACATTTTCTACATATGTATTGGCAAAAACATATCTAGGGAACGAATAAAGAAATTGTGTATGAAATCTTCAATTTTTACGCAAATCGCTCTCCGCTAGTCCCTTGTACATCACGTAGGGACAGTGGGGTGGGTTGATTGATGAGCCGCCCTTGTTTCGCGATCGCCGGCTCAATTACAACACGATTACTTAATTTGACATGATACTTTGAACCTGACGCTCCCCGCTCAAGGGTAACTGATTTTCAAGTGTTTTCTTTGACTTGGCGCACTTTTTTTCCCTAAAAATGAAAACGGGTTTAATTTAGTTACTGAGAATTTATAACTGACGACCTATTGCTTTCTAGGAACATGGTTTTAGAGTTTCTTCTGTATGCCTTAAGATGATTTCTTTGATGTACTTACTGGGTGTATTTGTAATTTATGTAGCTGCTGTCTTAATATTATTAATAACACTTTCCATTAATATTGCATTGGGTAACCATAACGTTCAAATACTATTTATTTACAGTTCATTCTTAGATCTCATGTTAAATGTTTTTGTGTTTTCGAAAGCAGAAACAAAATGCGTTTAATGCGTTATAAAAATATTCTGTCTAAAAGTTCATTGGTTGTTATAATATGGCATCGCTTACGTAGTTAATCTTCTGATTAGTTTATATTTTGTTAATTTTGTTGTTAACGAAACTGGTCAGAACATATTAGACAACTAAATGAGAGAAAAATTTAGAAGGCAGTAAAGCTCTGAATCCAGACTTCCTATTACATGTAACATACTCGTAAGCTTGCTATGACCTCGTATCTGCTAACTGCATTGCTTTTTGGTTTTGATCTTTTGCCAAATAAAAAGTCGTAGACGAATGTAAGTCTGTAATATTTTTCTAATCCGCGCGATAATCAAAGTGCGCGAGCAAGCAAGGACAAAATATTTGAACAGCTAAGACCACTATCTTGACTGCTAAGTCATGCAAGAAACAATTCAGTCATGCTTAGCTTTATTCAGTTAGTGACTTCCGGTTTACGTGAGTTGTTTTCAGTAAATGGTTACCATTAAATTCTTCAAAATTGTTAGCTGGTAATGTTTCATAAAATTGACAGTTATTTATTATGATATTGATTAATTTATTGTAACAGGAAATATAGCGACTTCTGATCAATGTATCCATTTGTGATTTCTTTAACGTAAGGTATACATTCAGAGAAAGTAAATTATTGTATTGCATTTCCACATAATAACAGCAAACATTACATACATACTTCTGTCATTTTGACCCAACAACAACATCAACAACATACCATCACGTCGGTCTCTAAAGGTGTAGGCAAAAAGCACATGCCATTTTGACCCATTACTACAAAGTCAGTTTTTCATTAATTTTTATTAAAAAAAGTTTTATTCGCAGTGATGTGCTTAAGCTTTTAAAATAAACTCTTATCTTTAAATACGTATTTCCTCACAGCACAAAGGTCCAGTCGTGTCTATCAGCGAGCGACAGAGGAACCGCTATTTCTAACGCTACTTTATTACGCCTATAAATTCGATAGATCGCCCCAGGAGGCGCTTACCGACTGGCTATCGCACTATTCGATTTAGGGTCTGTGCACACTGTTGTCACCACAGATTTAGACAACGATCAGAAATACTGCGGTTTATAATATTTGTCCCTGGTATAAAACAAACAGAATACTATCGTTATTTAAAAAATTTCCAATCCGCCATTATGTCGCTGTTGAACACAGATCTCGTTTCATAATGAGAAAGCTTAAATAGATTTAATAGTTTGTTTGTTATTGATATTTAGTAAGGCATGGGCCTCATTTTATATTTCGTTTAGTGCATTGCAAAGAAAATGCATCTGAGAATTTAGTGAAAATAATTAAGGAGTTCCCGTATGTACATTATGTTACATTGGTCTACTAGTGTTAGTATTATCACACTACTATCCATATTTATTAATATGTTGTTGGAATTGTAAATTTCGAAGCCGCTACCAATTCATTTGGCAAAAATATTTTGATATGTTGATAAATATTCGCATAAATTAAGAATAAGAAGGCAAATCGAAACCAACGATATTAAAATCGAAATATCGATATGGAACTCTCAGTTGCTGTTCTAATACTTAAGTCGCGTTTTAAGGGAAATCTAATTGTGTACGCGCCCTTAGTACTCGTTTTGCTCAAAATTGAAATAGCGCACCCCTTTGTTGAACCGATTTAAATTGAACATTTTAAGCGCGATTCTTTTGGCGGTCATTCAGTTTAAACGCGTCGAGGGGCGATCGGAGGAATGGCTGTGATCCAGATCGGGAATTGCAATCGTCCTCATTTATATATTCAATTACAGTGCTAGACGGGTTGAAAGATAATAATGTCCTAGCATTCGTTGGTACAGAGTCTTAGACCACCTGAGACTGAGTTGTGGGTTTGTGTCCCATCTAGAACAAATAGTTGTGTGATGAGTACAATTTGTTTTGTTTGGTTACAAAACACTACATAAAGTTACAAGATTAGGTATATACATGTGGTTTTCAGCTCTCTGGTCACCATAACAGAGGCCCTGTTTAATTTGGTACTAGCTGCCGGCGTGTGCAATTGTCACAGGATGTTATTTCTGTTTTGTTTTTAACTATTGAGTATTATTTAATTAATTTTCTTTCTACTTTCACTGAAAAAACATTCGGCGTATCTCATTTCATACTGAGTTACAATTAACAACCGTCTCTACCGGTTTCCGTCTCTATGTACTGTAAAACCGGATCAGGTCGTACGCGACCTACTCTCAGCTTATTGTTAGAGATTTTTTTTTCATTCAGAACTCATAATCACCGCTACCGTCCACACAAATCTGGCTGAGCTCTCGTAGCTAACGACTCTCGCCAGCAAGCCTAATAGTAGACGCTTTGATTCGAAATTAATGCGTTTCATCTGAAAAGTTTAAACCTTTAACAGTTACACCGAATATGAGAAGAGACATATAAATTTGTTGTATTTTGATTACCTCGCTGTTAAACTATTCATTTTGTTGAAATAATGTTTACCTTTCATTTCCATTATTAATTTTGACAAAACAAACAATTACTAATATAGTATACATATATAAGTACTTCACACAGGTACCTACATAATCGTATTAACTCTCAGCGTCTATGCACAGAGCTTTTGAACTCCCACGAAGAAAAACTGAGGGAATTATTAAAATATGGGCCATATTTATCCTTCTAGCTCTCAATTTCTAGAATTAGCGTATACACTAATGGTAGAAACAACGCTGTGTGTTCGCTAGTGTATAAGCAAGTGCGACGTGAGTTATAGTGCGTTACCCAACATAAACCGCGCGACAAAACTTTGTGCAACATTTTTCGCTCAAGCATTCCGCCTCCGTAACCCACATCTACCGCTTCATCGCCAAAGGTGAACCGACATCTGAGAATCTGATTTGTCTCCAAAGGTAGTATTTCGTAGCGGAAATATGACGACATTTCTTCAAATTCAACGCGCAAGCAATCGCAGCCGACTGTCGTAGATATCGGTACCGTACTTCTGGGAGTTACGGTTCAAATGCGCATTTCTGACTTTACAAATATATATAATTTTGTCTGATGTAGAAGAAAAATACCGAAAGGAAAAATATACCTACACTAAAGTTATCTTAGCCGTGGTAATTCAGCCAACCGGTACTAGAAGTGCCTGTTAAACTACAGCTTCTCAGTCTGAGAAGGAAACCATATCCAATAATGGAATGATAAAGGGATGACCATGATGAATATCAGTGTTTTACTCAAATCTCCAGCGTAAAATATTCTCAAATAACAGGAGAATTACCTTGCATTGATAACTTGTGGACGCCCTCGCCGGTCTCAATTTTTCGCATTACTTAGGATTATTCAAAACATGAGTGAATAGACATTTTCTAGGTAAGTGTACTAAATCCCAGTTGCACCTTTCTTACCATTGGGTGAGATGGTAGTCAAATGGAAGCTTATTTAATTATTAAAAAAAATTACAGACCTATAACTAGTGGCGCTCGCTTATTCTGTAGCTGTGAGACAAGCGTCTTAAGTGGCAGACACGAAGTCCCGATAAAGGGAGGTGCCAAGTAGGGGGCAGTTCGCAAATAAAATTGTCGCCACAGAAGTTGGTGGCGTCGCGTGAGCTCCCAACTCACGTATACCAGTCATTTGGAATTCAACACGGATTCCGCTATTTTACGACGGTCCGAACTTTGTTTCGATACAGAATTTATTTAGGTGCCCAACTGTACTTACGCAAACATGTACCTACCGTGCTGGCTGGAACTATTTATGTGACGTGTTGTGTTGATGAACTTTGGTAGCTCGCGCGTGTCTAGTTGCGGTGGCAACTTTGCTCGACCATCAAATATTGAGCAACTGTTTCAGCGAACGTGTATACACTATGTTATTGTAAAAGCTGCTACGTATGGCTTGTGTACAATAATAATACATAAGCATTAATAATATGTGCAAGACAAATTTTAGTAGCGCGTTTACGATTTTTCTGTAACTCACGTGGTGTAAATAGTTTGTGATTTTCACAATTTTTGACTGCTGAACCGATTTTGTTGCAATTTGTTATAGACATAGCTTAAATTTTGAGAAAGACAGACTATTTAGAATATCTTTAAACCAAACACTAAAATAATAACATCAGCGATGAAATATTGTGTAAAAATAATGAAAGTTTTCGACTAAACATTTGTCCTACTAACTGCTAATTAATTATAATTATACTAGCTGACCCGGCAAACGTTGTTCTGCCATATAAACTATAACAGTATTTCTCCTCTATTTAATAGATGTTATTTTACATATAAACCTTCCTCTTCAATCACTCTGTCTATTAAAAAAAACGCATCAAAATCCGTTGCGTAGTTTTAAGGATTAAGCATACATAGGGATATAGGGACAGAGAAACCGACTTTGTTTTATGATAACAACATTGAAACTATTTTTCAGTTTAATTTCTATCGTGAATTGGTATGTGTGGCTAAACTACCTCCGTTATTCGGTATAAGATTCTAGGCGATCGTTATTCACGTCAGAGCAACCGTCGACTTCCTTTGTCCGAGGTCCAAGATGGCGTCTCTTTGAAGTTGCCGGAGCGCCCCGGGGCGGAGGCCACAAGATATAGTTAACGCTTTCAATGCAGTATACAAACCTCAATGCAACTACTTCTTGTACTTTGCCGCATAATTGTATTTACTACAAAATTATATTCTTAAAAAATCTAAACCAATTATTTAAAAATCTTTAAATTATTTTTTTGTTCCATTCATATCAGTGTATAAGCAAAATGCATATAAGCAAAACATATCTCAGTTTATATATAGATCTATACAGCTTCACGAACTCGCAGTACATGTATATGAAAAATAATCCCAAAATATCTTAGCTACGTTAACGTAAGATATAATAGAAAGCCCATTTTATTTCTATTATAATTCAAATGCGGTGACACAAGCAACCTAATAAATTCGTGCGGCCGACACCATATTACAAGGTATAAATTTTCATACGTGTTATGAATTTAAATTTTCTTTACGCGGCATAAGGGTAGAGTCAGTATGAAGAATGATGTTCGACTAGGATATTGTAGTTTACTGATATACGAGTGTAAAGAATCGGTACATGTGTTCGCCTCGTGGTCTCAATTCGACCATAGACAATATTGAAAATTTGAGGATAACCACTTTCCGTTGTTTTTTGTACTAAATTTTTTATATTGTTAACGTTATGGTTAATGGCTAACAAAGAAAAAGAATTTTTTTACAGAGTAGAGACAGGAAGAATGAACTGTTTTGAACCGCTTAGGTAGATGTAGTCACCTGTAATCTAGAATAAGGGCCATTTATATAGGTGTAGGTACTACACCTGAAAGTAGTAAAAAATGTTTTAATTAGGAATGTATTGATATAATCGTATTTACCATAAACAAAAAAAAACATTCAAGACAAAATATGTGTCGTAAAATATCAAAATATCTAACCGGTACTAACTATCAGCTATTTTAATCGTTAGATATGTTGATGCTGTCTGGACATAAAGGAGAATGTTAATTCAATTTACGAAACATAAACCATATCATAATATACCTAAATTCGCTTTGAGTATCTCTCGGCCGCAGCGCGTCGTAAAAGCGATTACCGCATCGGCAACGGAAATCGATTACGGACGTCGCGTCTGGTGAAAATCGATTCTAGTTGTCACCTTCACGATGGGAGATTGCTTCGGCGTTCGCAGCGATGTAGCTCGTAATCGATTTGGAACACCGATCGTTAGATCTATGTGAACACTTACCTACTTATAGCTACTCACCTACGTAAGCTATTGGGTAGTTATCTAAAACTGCATGTATTATATGAACATACTAAGCAAATATCTATGTAAGTAATACAGTGTAACCTCGATATAACAAATCGCAAGGGACCAAGTGAATATTCGTTATATCAAGTAATTCGTTAAACTGAGGTAAGGTATATTCGATACGGGCAGTTCTAGGGGGTTTCGAGAAATTCGTTAAATCGACGAAATCGCTATATTGAGGGTCGTTATATTAAGGTTGCACTGTATACGGTATGTATATTTGCATGTTTATGAGCTGTACGGTTACCATAACATAGGCATTCAATTGCGTAACTTGGAATCGGATAGCCGTGTGTGCAATTGTCCCCAGTTATTATTATATTTGCAGGACTGGTTGTAGTTATGTAGTTTACATGGATGGAACCGTATAAAACAGAGGTAAGGCTCAAAAGTATCGTCACCCATGTAATTTCTTGTAATAGTTTTTTTTGAATAATGTTTATTTTTATTCTACAATAAATTTTAATTATAATCTTAAAAGAACTCATAAAAGTAAATACTACCAATTAGTTCCCTTATACACATTAGTTAACAAACTGACATGAATGAAGTTAATTAGTACCTAATTGCGTCAGTTCAGTCTACCACACTGAGCATTAATTGGCACGTTAGTTCATTAGAGACAACTGAAAGATGATATGAGAAAAAATCTATCTCGCAATAGTCTACGTTACACGTAGCGTTACTATACCTATCAACGTAGTGGCTGTAGGGTGGCACGCTAGAACGAGCTCAATCGGCTCTTGATGCGCAAAGCACCTGTGCCACAGAATCCACTGACAGACAAAGACGCAGATAACGGGGAGCATCCCATTGGTGCATCCGTCGCCCGGCCCCGCCCCCCGGCCGCGCCGGCCAATAGCACTCGCCCGCACAGATCTTGAGCGTTATCTAGTTGTCTGCCGTCTCACTTGCCACTCTCTCGAGTTATTTTCAGACGGAAAATTGTGAAATGTACTGCTCGCTGCATTCGGAAACGTCACGCGGGTAAATTGACGTTTTTGATCCGCTCGTGCGGGTACGTAGATACGAGTTGTAATAGCTTCAATAATAATATCTACTGTTATGTAACATTAACTATTCTCTATAGATAAAGATTAGAAGTCGATAGCGTTTCCTCAACGTTAAGGCTCTAGATATGCGTTTTAATCTACTGCAAACGAAATAAGAAATATAAGATACCACAGCCTACGTATACGAAAATATTAGGCAGCAAGTGATACAATAACACATACACAGTCAAGTCAAGTTGCTTGTTCAATCAGATTTGTTTACATAATCGGCGCTTTGTTCAATGGCCACCGGCGTTGAATGTTTTCGCACCTCGAATACATGTAGGTACCTACTCGTATATATCTGAAACCAACTTAGTTATAATAGAACTTATAGAGGTCATAAATAAAATAGGTTATCAAGGGAATGAATTGTTTTAAGCTCTATGCAACAAAAGGGTCTTGAAGCCACAGTAGTTATATGACACTGTGGTATCCAACTTGGTATGTTACTATAAGCATTAATTATAGCCTTGGCCCATTGTGAGAGTAGACTCCTCTCCAGTAGACAAGCAATAAAAAGGTCAAAAAAAAAAACGTATGAAACTGTAAATGAAATCAACGGTTAAGACATTTTTAATAATCAAATTACAACTGTTTGTAAGTGCTTTACATAGAACACTGTTCATTGAAAAATCCTAGAGTACTTTCAGCGGTAACCTTGTGCGAGCGTCTCCGAAACCGGCGAGAGAGAGAAGGGTGGCGGCACAAAGACACAAGCGGGGCGCGGGGGGTAGGGGCGGCCCGGGCGAGGGTATGATTCGGGATTCTAGGGATGAGCTGCTCTCGCTTCCTCCCGTTACTCTGGCACCGCGCGTCGCGGCCGTCGCACACCACACGCGGGCCCGTCGCGTCGCGTCACTATCGCAGGCGAATCGTGCGCGGCCACTCCGCATCCCTTAACCGCCGTGCACATCACTACGCGTTCCAAATTCAAATTACGCGCACTGATAGACAGTTTTATCTAAAAGTTTTATTTATCGTGAAGTGCTCATGCAATCTTATAGTTTTTTGTATGTATAAACGTTATAGGTGTATTTTTATTAAATTAAATCAATTAGTGACCTAGTTTGTATGGAGCCATTGTCACGGTCTTATGAGAATTTAATATACAATGTGTTCGGGGGGCACTTGACGATTACATGTTTTTACGCTAATGCTGTAACAGCTGAGAAGCACTAAAATGAAGATGTCTGGTGAGTGTTTAAGAGAACATTTTAAGGTTTTTCATTATAAAGTTGTTTAAATATTTATGTGTAAGTGCTATGAAATTTTATTCAGGTTTTCTGTTTATTGTTATTATTAATTACAATTAACCATCATCGGTATCTACATATATATGAGTGTTTAATTTAATATATCAATAATATTATTAGTACCTATCTATTAATTATTTTGTTAAATTAAAAATAACTCTCATGTGAATTTAAAACACTATGTAGTTGAGTTTTTATGTATCTAACTAATATCATTTTGGTAACCGAAATGCGACGCATATCTATCTTTATTAATTTCCTTATTCGAATAACAGTTATGGATAATCTGCAAATTACCTATTTAATTTTTTTAAATAAAATATTTTTATACTTATCGCATATTAATAATATTTAATATTCGTATAAATTTATTTAAAATAGTTTACGCTTCTATGATTGTGCTCAGATATGCTATGAGTACCTACTTGTGCTTTTATGATCTGCAGCGTAGTAGAAACAAAGAGACATGCTAGCCCAGCATTGGGCCACATTGCCCAGAACGTGTTTGCATCTATATCGACCATTAATGATTGGCTAGTCATGCCGCGAAATTTTTTTTAGGGTTCTGTACCTTGAAAGGAATAAACTGAACCCTTATAGGATCACTTTGTTGTCCGTCCGTCTGTCAAGACCCTTTTTCTCAAGAACGCGTACAGGTATTAAGCTGAAATTTATATCAGATACTTAAGTCTGCGGTCCCTTGGTGCTGTGAAAAAATCAAGCTTGTAAGCCTACGCACTTAAAAGATACAGCCGTTTATGCTGCAAATTTCCGACACTCAAGGGAATTAAAACCTACATGGTACTTACTTCCCGTGAACTCAGAATCTTGAAATTTGGTACGAAGCAACGTCTTATAGTACAAATAAAGGAAAAATTGCGAAAACTGTAATTTTTTAGTTACATCATATAATAAAGATATTTTTAATAATTTTAAAGTTTGTACGACTTTCCTCTAGAACGCGTACAGG